>JBCNYH010000017.1:10488466-10509332 GCA_039654325.1 Tandanus tandanus | reverse complement strand
ATATATATATAGATATAGATATATAGATATATAGACAGATACACACACCTACCTTCATATACACACATACACACACACACACACACACACTCTGTATGTAACAGCTATATTTCAGCACTACTTCAACATTTTTAAAAAATAGCTGATTTGCTGCTACATAAATCAATCGCTTGCTGCTTCTTTACAAGAGGTTGATGAATAAATGAACATCAGACGTACTTCCCAGTCTCAGCTGTGATGTACTCCTCCCAGGATATAGTGTTCGGAGTGGGAGCCGTCAGGGACTGGCGTCTCACCGGCTACACACACATGGGGGGAAAATAAATAGACAGACAGTGACAAACTTTTCTTTTCTTTAAGACTTGTTGAAGTAGTTCATGATTTAAATATAATCAGAATATAATTACAACATAATATAATTAAAATAATAATGAAATAATTATAAACTGTGCTCGGCTTGTGATCAAGACATCTCGGTCATTCTTTATTATTATTTCATTTGATTGGTGCTCCTGATTGTTTTCCTGTGATGATACATTTTAAAACATTATGCCTATCCTATTGATAAATTGAATGAAAAGGATGCCTTGAGTGTTATTCTAAGACCTGGGCGTCCTAATGTGTTCACTTCAACAATATTTTAAATCAGCTAAATAACTGTTTCCTTATAAGAATAAATTGAAAGATGCACACCAGAGTCCTGTACCATGTAAGGAAGGAGGCCCAAGGTGGGTGGTGTTACATGGGGCCACCACACACGTACAATGCGGGATTCCTGCGGGACCTAGAGAAGTCCTCGTCAGTACTTTGCTCTGGTAAGTGCATGCTGCGGTTGATTAAGGAGTGGTTTCATGTGTTCAGTGCTCGTGCAATGTGCAGGTGACTGATTTCCTTTAAACAAAGAGACCAAAGGCCACAGAGGGGCAAATGTGACTCCAACATACTGCCCATTTTTCAGGGCAAAAACACAAAACAAACTCCCCATGTAACAGCAAGGACATTGAGGAAGGTTGATCTTATAGAGAAGTGGTGGTGCTCTGTGTGAAATGTACCTGTGCAGTACAATTCTTCGCCTCAGGCTTAGTGGCTTAGTTGATATCTACCTCGCCTTCAGCAAATAATTGTTATACTGTACATTTAGTGACAGCACAGCCTGCTGTATTTACAGTAAATCTGGGAAATCTAAGACGTGTTATTGCACTGGCGGGTGTTAATGCAGGAGAAAGAGGGTGGAGGCAGATGTGGATTATTTTCAGCAGTGTATCAGCTTTAAAAAAGGACCGGCGGATCCTGCTGTTCTACATTGCAGGAATCTGGGTTAATAAATCCCAGCGGTGGGGATTAGAGCTGCTCTTTTTCACCTTCTTGTAGAAGAAAATGTGATGAATTTGCTAATCTGGTGTTACTGCAGGTCAACTCCACTGTGAACTTTTCGCCTAGACATTATATAAAGACTCGTTCCATCAAACCACGAAGAGTGCTCCCTTTATCATCTACTACAAGGACTGCAAATCATAGCTGTGTGGTCAAACTAATCTATTATTTAACATCTGAAATATCTGCACTGGTTAGAGTCATGTCCAGTTTTGCTGAATGAGCAGTGAGAATTTCCTGGGAATTTCCGTGTCTCGGTGGAAAATTTGAAGCAGAAGAGGAAACAGACTTCTCACTCAGGAGTGAAAGAGAGCTGCCAAAAACCCCTCCAGTGACCAGCTGTGCAGTTTTTAAACCAAATGAGATGTTTACAACCCTGACGTCACTGTGTGCTTTTACATAAAGCCATAATCCGGACCGCAGGGGGAAGAAACGCTGGTATTTTTAGATTTGTTGTTAATCTGTACAAAACGTTAGGGTTTTGTAGCACAATCAGTAACAATGATAAATCGAATCTCATCAAATAATTCAAAACACATCACTGGTGTTAACAAAAGATTAAAATGCTGTTTGTTTTTTAAACATTTCTCAGCATTCTATGCAATAGCCCCAAGCTCACTTCAAAGTTCTGCTCAATGAGGTTGCCTCCTTTGCTGAGGCTCTCCATGATGGCCTTGTTCCTCAGAATATCCTCCTCGCTCAAGTGCTCTCTCCGTTTCCTCGACTCCAGAACCAGGCCATTGACCAGGTAGAAATCTGCCAGGAAATTCCCGACCCGTTCCTGTAATCACAACCAGTGGATCCTCAAACACTTTAAACCCGTAGAGATGACTCAGGTACCTCTGGCGTTTTCCGTCGGGGGGAAGAAAGAAAAAAAAAGAACTCACGGTTTTGTCTTCGCGGAAGAGCCAGCCGCTCTGCGCTCGTGAGAAGGTGATGGATTTGGTGGACAAGGTGGCTGAATAAATGTCGCTGCTCATCAAAATGTCCACCTCTTCCTCTGTCTCCATCTCTGACTCCTAAAATATGACCATCAGGAGCACAAGAAGCGCTTGTCAGACTTCCACTGAAAGATGGATGTGAGTAAATCATGTGATGGTGCTGACCTCATGGTGTATCCGCTGGTACACTTTTTGCTCGTTGTCCAGCACCACGAAGGACTCAGATGGAATGGCATCACCGTTGAAGATGAAGCTCAGGTCTCCTCGCTGACATTTCATGTCTGTGAAATCGATGAGTGTAGTGTCCAACCTGGAGCAATGGAAAGGTGCAAAACAGCCAATTTTTCATTTCCTCACTTGGAACTTATTACGCGTCACCAAAAAGTAAGTTCAGTGCCATAAAGTTTTATTCAGAGATAAATTTAAAGGAGAATGCCTCAAAAAATAAATAAATAAATAAATAAATAAATAAAGAGCAGCATATCAGTTTTCTAATGCTGCTGTATGTAAAATGTAACCATAACCAATTAAAATATACTGTTAAAAACTTATAAATATGATTTACCAGGCCACATAAATGTGGATTCAATTCAATTCAGACATCATAAATACTACAGATGATTTTCTCCAAATTTAATTTTCTGTTATGATGATATCTTAAAAATTATCACTAATTTCTCTGAATTGGCTCCACCAAATGTTCCCAATCATCCCTTATTTTAAAAACCAAAAACTGTAAATTTATAATATCCAAAAAAAAGTATTTTTATTTCTGACCAACCAGACTCCGTGGCAACATGCGCATTATGTGTAGCACATGATTAAACAACAACAACAACAGTCAGATTAAACCAAGGCCTTTCCATCACACTCAGCCATGTTGTTTCTACGCCCTCAAAAAAGTGAGTGGACGCAGTAAGAACTTGTACAACATAGAATGAATGCAAGAGAAACTGATAAGCACATGGGACGATTTCATGGATGCAAAGGATGAGGTCGAACTGTTCAACCAGGATGCACCAGGTACACCCCTTTATGGCAGTGGTTTCCTAACAGCAGAAGCCTCTTTCAGCAGTAACTGTTAAGGAATGGTTTGAGGAAAACTGGCCTCCAAATTCCCCCTCTGTGGGAAGTGTTGGACAAAAAGTCCAAACCATGGAGGTCCCACCTTGCAATCTACAGGATTTAAAGAATGTGCTGGAAACTGCCTGGTGCTGATACTGAGTCATTTTCCACTTCAGCCCACTCTGACACAAGCGGTGATTTCACACTCCACTTGACGCCACTTGTCATTAGTCATGCTGGAGCATGTCATAAAAACTCATAAACGAAATGAATACCATTTAATATAGATGCTGGTTCTGGTAATTCCAGGATCAATACTTGTGAATGCTAATGACTGTCATCCTCATCATCATCATCATGATCAAGGGGTTATGAGGTCTAAGTGCAACATTTCAGTGAATCAATGCTAGCAGACTTTCTCACATTTTATCTTCGTGGAAAATCATCTTGCTAAATCATACAGGCTATCTTGCTGTAACAGAAATCTACAAAACAAACATGATAAGGCAAGTTGGATGTTCGGAAGAAGAGCAAACGGAAGAAACTGTGGCACTATTGCTGGCTATTCTTATTCCTTTCCTATCATATGGACTGTATAGGGAAAAAACCACATGCCAATCACTGAGCTGGAAATCAACCAGGCAAGAGGCAGGATTGAGATGTTATCAGATGTTCCTGTTGGAGTAATTGTCTGAGCTCTATGATATATTATAGACTACATGACCAATACTATGTGTGCACTTGACCATCACCCCATTATGTGGTTCTTTCTTAAAAAAGTGGCCACACAATTGTATAAAATAATTACAATTTTTCTTTACTGGAAGAGGCTGAAACCTGTTCCAGCACGAAGATGCTCCTGTGCACAAAGCGAGCTCCATGAAGACATGGTGTGCCAGGATCAAAATAGAGGAACTTGAGGGTACTGTCCAGAACCCCGACCCCAGTGCCACCTCTGAGATGAACAGGAACATGTCCTCAACATCCCTACATCAGTACTTGAGACCACTAATGCTCTTGCGACTGAATGAACACAAATCTAGTGGAAAGCCTTTTCAGAAGTGTGATTATTATAATAGGAAAGGGGAATAAATCTGAAATGGGATGATCAGGTGTCATTATTTACTTTTGGCCATATTGTTTGGTTTCTAATTTTTGGGCCACAAGCTTCAGAACCCATTTCAGGTTTCAATGTGCCTTCAAACCAACTTTCTGAAACCTTTCAGGGCCTGACAGTGTCAGTTAAAGTTAAAACACCCACTGCACCACATTTCTAAAGGAAAATGCTCTGACAATATTTTAACCTTTTACCCTTTCATTGACACAAAGCTCTCTTACTGTGCAGGTACACAAGTCTGAGCTATGTCTATGTTTAAAGAAAAAAAATTAAAATCCCAGCCTCTGGAGCTTTGACACAAAATAGAATTTCTCCACCATGATACTGACCTGATATTTATTCCCTGCTTGTAGATCTTACAAGCGTCCGAGGGTAAAATTCTAGAGAGTAAAGGTACTGTTGGGGAGAAAGAACAAACCATACATTTCCTTTAATAACACATAAAGAACAGAAGGATCAGAACCCTGCTTCAGTACAGCCCCTACTGAGAGTAGCAATCTCACCACAGTCCAAGACTTTGTAAATATCCACGTTTTTAGTAGAACTGCTTCTGAGGTATACTGGGATTTAAATAGACAGAAGCTGCAATGACACAGCATTGACCACCAGGAGGTGCAAAGCCCTACTCTCTCAGCTACGCCACTCCCTCTGTGTTTTTAAAAGGTCTCTCCCTCCCTTCCCTACCCATCCCTCTCTCCCTATCTCTCCCCTCACCCCTCGCTCTGCTGTAATCCAGCTGGCCATCGCTGTCCCTTCTGATGTAATCCCGCTCTGCAATGCTGCACTTTCCTCATCTAATGACATGCGACTGCTTTCCTGAGCTACAGCCACCTTCTGCTAAAATTCAGACCATGTTATTATGCTGTAAATCTTGACACAAATACACACAGCTGTTATTATGTGGGTTTTGCTTAAACAAGGGTCACTGTCTGTATTTCAGGAATTTATAAGTAAGGACATGAACTTACCCCAGCTTTGAAAGTCCCAGTGAAGCTCCAAATAAAAGTCACCAAGCTGTAAAGAAGGGGGAAAAAGACAGTAAAGAACTCCATCAGATAACAAAAGTGATTTGAGAACTGCTTATCACATGATGTAAAGGGTCAAATGTGATATAAAAAAACATTTCCAAAAGGGATCAGTGGATGCAGTTATTCCTCCCTCTCCTATTCTCCTCCTCGTGCTCTCTTCTCCCTTTCCTACCCTCCTCCTACTCTCCGTCTCTCCCGCGTACGTCCTCTCGCTCTCTCCTCCTACTACTCTCCCTCTCTTACTGTCCTAATCTTCCTGTCACTCTCCACCTCTTCCCTACTCTCTTTTTCTCCTTTCACTCTCCCTCTCCTTCTGTCCCTCTCCCCTTCATACTCTCCCCCTCTCCTACTGCCCCCCCTCCTTCCCTCATGATGTAAACATAGTCCGACCTTTAAGTGAATAAAATGTAATGAAAAAAGAGTAGATGCACTGTTCCCAAGGGTTTTTTTGTTTGTGTGTGTGTGTGTGTGTGTGTGTGTGTGTGTGTGTGTGTGTGTGTGTGTGTGTGTGTGTGTCCAGCACAATAAATGCGCCTTGCTAGAAGAACCCAAACAGCATTTTTTTCACAGCACAGTTCAAAACAAGAACCATGAACATGAATAAAATGTGAAAATTAAAAGACGCCTGGAACGATCACAAATGAAAATAGAAGTCAAGGCGCGTGGCTTCATTGTCAAGTTCGTCATAGAGGAAGTGCTTGGATTAACATTGTTGATCTGACAGTGTGTTTGATTAACCTGCTCATCTCTTATAACCGGAATGAAATGACTCATCAAGCTTTCAGGGGAAAAAAAAAAAAAGATTTTGAATTTTAATACCTAGAATTACAAGAGAGGGAAACAAACAAACATAAACCCCCACACAAAAGGTCATTACAGACACAGGACATACCCATGTTTTATTTTAAATATTAGAATTGTATTTTTCAGAGCATTATTTAGATTAGTTGGCTTTTACAAGATTTCCAGACATACTCTGTCTTTTAATCAACATTCTCAGGTAAGTTTGTAGGAATTACAAATCGACTGGCACAAGACATGCAATCTTCATATCAATCACACAATGCTTGGGATAGGATCGTCCTCAGTGTACATATATTCATCACACAAAAAATACAACAGGTATACTTATTATTTAAGAGGCATGGCCAGAAAGCTTGTGCTCGACTACTGATCTTATAGGTCACATGACCATATTATACGCATTCTTAATACAGTACTGTGGTAAGAACTGAAAATTTTGGCTGAAACCCTTGGAAGTGATGTTTCTGTGACATGTTTTAATCTTTATTATGGTGGAAATCTTTCACCTTTGTTACTTTTAAGAAAAAAAGCCATGCTGTGTTTTGAAAGTTTTCGTCATGAGGATCAGGCAAACATTCACGAAAGGAGAGCAATATCTAACAGGAATTATGACCTTATGGGAATATTTGGCTGGTCCCTATGAATACATTTTTATTACTATTATAATTTTTAATTAAAAGAGCCAATAGAGATTAAGATTAAGTTTCAGGGTTAGCTCAATCAGGTGTACCAATTATACCAGTGGAAAGTCCTCGCAAAAACAGTAAGACAACTGTTCGTGTACTTGCATGGCACGTCAATCCAAAGATTGACCAAAGGAATTTGGAGCGGCTCCATGGCTGCACAAGAGTGAGCCGGAGCTTTTTCAGACACGCTACGTGCTCAGCTTTCAAACTAAACTCATCATGCTCTTAACCACTACTGCACTACACACTAGATGTAAACTCACACACTAGAAGCTGAACTGGGCTTGTGTGAGAGATCTGCTTACCTCTTTAAGAGCTTTGAGAAGCCGAGGCCTCTTGTCCTCTACGCTCTCTCTGGATTGCTGCTTCAGCTTCCGCAACAGTGCTGTGACTGCAAACACACACACACACACACACACACACACACACACACACACACACACACACACACACACACACAAAAAGGATGTGCACTCGGGTCAGACGCTTCTCACACAGCCCCACCACCACCACCACCACCACCACACATAAACTCCGGGGTGCAACATTGTGAGTTTATAATGATACAATCCAGACATATGAACCAATACTCTTGAATATTAGTATCTTTTTTTTAAGATATCAAATGTAACCTGTAATTTCAGATTTAAATAGCTACTTTGACTAACCCGAACAAAAACACACTATACTACTATTTGTAGAAAGTATGGAGTCCCACTCCATCTAGGTGTAGTATAGCCATGTGAAAAGTGCTTGTGAGTCCATAGTGACTATATCTTCATTGGAAAATCAGCTTAACGGCCTAAAGCCCTTCAGAGAACGACTGCAGGTGGATCAATGCCCATACATTCATTTGCAATTTCAATGAGGTCTTTTAATGCACACACATCAATCATTCGGTAAGCATCACAGGCCTGTTGGGAACTTCCAAATAAAGATATGTTACCAAATACAATCTGTGTCTCCTATGGGGTATAGCTCGTTTGGTTTAATTTTTAATTTTTTTTTTTTAAACTGAGTTGATTTGATATTTTTAATGTTTAATTCCTCTTACAGAGCAATAATTAGAAAATGATTATAATTTACTTTACAACAAAAAGGTCACATTTTGTCCAATTATAGCTACTTTTGTTGTTGTGGAACCTTTGTGGAAATTTTACTTCCTGCTATCACCAAAAAACCCAACCGTGCATGTTCTTTGGTTCTTAAAATTAATTTTCCCCCATTCTGAAGGTTTACCTCTGTGTGTGAAAAGTTACAGCTTTATGTCAGACTGTAAAATAAATTAATAAATATATAAATAAATACATTAATTAAAAAATAAACTGACACTGGGGACTCCTTCCATGAATCAAAACGTCACCCTATCAACAACAAATCTTTTTTGTTGTTGATATGAAAGTCACTGTGCAAGGGGTCACTGTGAAAGAATGACTGTCAGAGCCTGCTACTATAAAAAATCTGCAGCAATTACTAACCAATCAGCATTGAGCATTCAGTTAAACAGCGCTGTGGTACAAACTAAATATACCATATACACATCATTGTTTATTTATAAATGACATTAAATTTGAAAACCACCGAAACATTAAAAAAAAAAAAACATTCAGAGATTAAAATGAAAATGTTAGCACCCAATTAGCTTCGGGTTTGAAATTTGGAGAAGTGACACTTCTAAATGTAAAAGTGTTAGGAAAATCTAGAGTGACAATCCTGACAAGACTGCTATCATATATTAACATCACATCTATAAATGAAACAAAATTCATTTACAACTACATCTCAGTTCAGTTTTAATTAACTTTAAAGCCTGCGATAGTGGACGTGTCGTGGGAAAAGATCGAACAAACTAATGACCTTAACATGCCGCAGGTATGACGAAGCAGCAGCTCTCTTTAGATCTACCATATCTGGCCTCATCGTATCAACCATATGATGAGGCTTGTTTTTAAAAAATCTCAGTTGCACCAAAGAAATTAGACACTTAGTTTGGATGTTTTGACATCTGCTCAGAGATGGATTTGCGTCACAGGTTGTCAGTCCAGGTATAACAGGCTGTGTCAGGGATTTTGGAAGGAATGTAACTCGTTTACAATGCAGCACAAAAAGAGGAAGAAGAAAAAAACAGTCTCACATAGTCTCTTCAAGCAAGTCTTCAGAATGAACTAACATTATGCAGTACATTTTGAGACCTTTGGGAACTTTTGAGAAAAACTAAACTGTTTTTATCCACCCAATTAAAAATAAATACATAAATAAATAAATAAAAAGAACGAAAGTCATGCCCAGGAACCATGATACCCAGTGTGCACTTATTTTATCACACAAATAAGTTTGCCTATTGCTTCAATTTGGCCTTCTAAAAAGTAATAAATATAATTTGAGAAATGTTCATTCATCCTGCAGGTTCACTAGTTTTTACAGGATTGTAGGAGTAAATGTAGAAGGCAAAGTCTCAAGGACATGTACACTGTCATGGTGGACTTTTGAGGCAACCTTGGTCCGACATGGAAAGTTCTTGGGTACCATACTTGACCCACTTTTGGACATACCTGGGTGCGTTATGATAGACACTGTCCACTTTTGGACACTCCTTGGGCATTCATGCTAGAGGTCAACCACTCCTCAGAGGACCTTGTGAAATACACTTGGGTGCTCATCACTAGACGTTGCCAGCTCTTGAGCACTCCTAGCCTGGTGTAACCCACACCTTGGTAGGTGCAGTGTATTCTTGGGTGCTTCTCAATAGACAATACCACAATTATGTTCTATGCTATACAATGCTCCTTCATAGACGGTGCACACCCTTTGTTACTTCATGGCTTAGAAATTTGGAGCAGTATGTCAGAGCCCGAGGGAAATTTGACTCAAGTGGGAGCAAGCGGTCATATTTACAGCTCACAGGACAAAGAAAGGATTGGTTAATATTGGAGGTACGGGGTATTACATTGTAGAGGTATGAGTATGGGACATTTAGGGTGTTCTGCCCTGAACGAGATAGCTTTTCCAGAAAATTCATGAAGGAATCATCTGGATCATCTCTGATAATCAATTTTTGAATATTGTCAATTTGTTTATAGCTTCCAAAATTGTACAAGCAATGCTCATTAGAAAATATCAAGGTGGCTACAAAGAAGGGTGAAGATCATCCGAAACAAATCCCCTGATAAAGAGTACTAACAGGCACTTGCATCCAATTAAACACACTGTTACTGCGGCCAGTGTTTCGAAATTAGAAGTCCATATGGGCTCTTGTCCAACCAAGCAGCTTAATCAGAGGTGATGCAACCCGACAGGAGTGGTTTGTTATCTTTGCTATCCTTCTGCAGGGGGCTACAAATTTGCCATCTGCCTGGGAATGCTTCAGTGTGCCACATTTTCATCTCTCTCTCTCTCCCTCTCTCTCTCATAAACTTTGGTTGAATTTCTAATAACTAAAAATGCATCTTATCTGGAAATATACAACTACAAAAATCAATCTATTCAGAAATCAAGCAGAGTAAAACATGATTAACATATGAAAAGAAAGTACAACGCAAAAAACTCCAAACAGATCAGTGTCCATGAGCTCCTACTGTAAAACCTTTACATGAAATGACCGTTTGTCAAACAGCATAAAGCAAACTGACATAACAGCAGACGGAGGTTGTACACTTGCTGATGTTTATTAAACAGCTTAGCTGAGAGTAGAACAGCAAGGTCCTGCTAATCCCGTAGCCAGACATAGTGCTCCAGATCTACTGGGAATGACGCTCGCCAAATAAAATCACCTCCATCTGAGGTCGATTTTCACATTCAGAAGAGAACGCAAAATGAGCAGCAGAGCCCACTGCATACATGTTGTCCAGTATATTCTGAATTTACAATGTTGCAGAGGACACAGTTGGGAAACTAATGAAGGAATAATAACTGTTTGGTTACACTGGTGTGTGTGTGCGCGCTTGGGCTGCGATCTTGTTTTTGGACTTTGCAAATCGAAAAATCCATCCAAGATAATATGTCAGGGATTTCAGCCTGCCACAAAAGTCAAATAGCTTCTGGATAGAAGGCATTAATATCCTCTACAAATACAACAGAAAAACATGCAATTCATTGTTGTTGTTGTTTTTTTCCCCCTCAATATTATGAAAGAATTACAGCTACACCAAAATAAAGCCAAACCAACATCTCTATAGAGACTCTAAGTCCTGCCCCTCAACTTCTACACCATGGGATTTTATTTCGGGAACAAATATGCAAGTTAGCCAAGAGTGAGCGACAAATAACTTTATGCTGTTTGGATTATGCAATTCGGTACACCTATGATGTTTTCCAAATTAAAAGATAATTTTACAGATACAAATCAAGAAAGTCTGAGTTTGCCGTAAAACAGTAATGTAACACCTGGTAAACGTAAGGTTTCTTTGTGTTTGAGGTAACAATATCAGGGCGTAAAAACAGATTTGCTAAAGCCAAAATGTGAACTGTGCTATCGTACAATTCAAACCAAAATATCAAACGCTTCAAATTTATAAAAGCACCTCAAAGACAGAGATCCAGATTTATTCAAACAAGTCAAGGTGAGAGAATTTCAGTTCATGTTAAACTTAACAGAAGAACCCAGTGTCATTATCCGTATCCAGAAAATACATGGGATCATTATTTTGATTTGAGACAGTTGGCATAGCTGTGCAGCTAACTATGTTTCATAGGTAACATGTTCATCTAAACGAAATGTAACAATAGCTCATAGTACTGGGCTACCATCCTGTTCAGTCAGTCTGAATGATTAAAATATAATGTAAACCTTTTAAATAAATATTATATTAAATACATATCAACAAGTGCATGTTGTAGTACAAAAAATGTACTGCATCCATCAAGAGTCACAGAATTTCACTGGTATTAAGTTTAATTCAATTCAATTTTATATGCATATCGCTTTTTACAAATTACTTTGTTGCAAAAAAAACTAATTTGGTAAAGAATTTAACCATTTTATTTTAAACACTTGCCTATAAACTCTATACATCCCTGATGAGCAGGCCTGTGGCTACAGTGCACCCCCCTCAGACAACACGAGGAAGAAAATTTGACAGGCACCACTGGTATCGACTACTATATCTCTTCGTGATATCATGCTATTTAACCAATAGTTTAGCTACTACGCTACGCTACTACTACCACCATCTCTTAGAGCATTGAGAGAAATTTATCGACCAGAATTCCCATATCTCTGTATCAAATTTCCATACATTTATCAGGTTTAATAAAGTTTGCACACAGCGGGGAATGAGGGCAGAAATTGCGAAGATGCTCTGACAGAAAGGTAGAGGGAAAAGAATTCTGGAATAATTCCAGTAATCTATTATTTAAATTTTGATAAATTTCTAAATGTCACATTCTATTTAAAAATGTTATCACAGAAAATATCACAATGTTTAAAGACCACATGTTTCAAACTGGTTCTACTTGGAAATTCAAGGGCAAGGAAACTTCGGAAGTTGTTACGTTATGAGTCATTTTCCCAGTAGAGCCAAGAATCACTGAAAATCAATACACTGCTTTTTTGTATCTCAAAAGTTTCCATGATGAAACATTTCTATCCTAGCAGGCATGGCATAATTTCAGTATGACTCCTCCCCCTGTTCAAAGAGCACAAGGACTTTCTGAGGGCGGTGGTGGCTTAGTGGTTAAGGTTACTGATCCGAAGGTCAGCAGTTCAATCCCCACTATCACCACTGTTGGACCCTTTACCAAGGCCCTTAACCGTAAATTGCTCAGTTGTATAAAAAATTATAATTGTAAGTCTTCCAAATGCTGTAAATGTACTGAATGGTTTGGTGAAGCGGAAAATGATAAAGAAACAATTGAAAGCATCACACAGCACCATACACTCTCAAGTCAAAGAGGAATTCATTGATCCTGGAGAGTGAATTAGCTCTGCTCCCAAGTTAATGGGTGTGCATTATCAAGACAACACCCCCACCATCTTCTCTCTAGCCAATCAGCAACAGGCTCAAGCACAAACACCCTCTGTTTCTGATTGGCTGGAATAGTGTTGCATGGACTGCACCAAGACATTTTGTTTCACCTCAACATAATCAAGGCTGCGTTCAAACACCAGGTTTTTTCAGCACGTGAACAGAACCGAGAGATACCAGAACGTGAAAAGATATCCAATGAATTTGACCAAAGATCAATTGGATTACCCCCAAATGGACCTAGCCTTCTTTTGATTGCCCAATTGTGCGACGTTCTGCTCCCAATACACACTTCTACACACTCTGCTGTTACTGGATCTCCAACCATCTGTACTTCTCTGGGAGATATTGGGCCAATAGGAATATCTTCTTGAAGAAAATCATCCCAGACATGATACCAAGTAGCATTCAAAATGTTCTAGTGTCTTGTGATGGCCCAGTAGCATACCAACACACTGTTTTTCCCTTTAATTGTCACCCATTTGTACAACTTTTAAAGGCACAAAACAAAAATCTCTTCTGAATTTTAGACTAAACCTTATTTTTGTGTGCCCTGGCCCACTTCCCATCATGGCCCGATTTTTCAGACCACATTAGAAAATGTCGGACATAACCCCAGTACAGATGTGGGAGGATTGAATAACACATCTGCTGTCAAATGTAAAGCAGACATCAAAGTAAGCCAAAAGGACAGTGCTCTTCTGATCTTGGTCCTAATATAGTCAGTGTTCAGAAGCACAGCGGAGGACAATGTTGAAAACGTTCACATGTACAGCAGCATTTACCATTTCGCTCCAGGGAAGCAAAGCAAAAGAATATGGGGATGTCAATGATGAGAAGTGACAGCTCTGCCTTTTAGCTCTCGTGCGTATGGTTTAGTGTCCACTACAGTTAGAATACCTACACTATTTATTCATACACATACACAAACCGGAAAAAAGTCACAGCACAACGTACATATTTTATACAACAGCTGAATTATTGACATTTTCAGAAATAGGCTCATTCACTGGGTATTGAATGGCAATTTCACATAAACCAAAAGTAACAAGAGCACTTGGAGAACGCAAACCTCTGCCAAGCCACTACTCTACCACCTGAACCAAAATGACAAATTATCCTATCTTACAATATTAAAAAAATCCTTGGAAAAAATTCATGTATCCAGAATTTAATTCAAATCATCTACAAAATCTAATGTAGTCTTCCTTGTCCAAAGCCCCACCTCTGATAGTAATTTCATAAAAATCTGCACATAACTTTTTACATAATCCTGCTAACAAACAGAAAAACTGAGGGTAAAATATAACCTTCTTGACGGATGTAATAAACAGATTTTTTAAATGCACTGTAGTCCACAGTGTTTAACGGTTTTCAGCCATGGGAAAGTCTTCAGGACATATGGCCCATATTTTGAGAGGCTGTTAATGTAGTCTATTATAGTGGCTATAACATAACTGACTTGCTTTGTGGATGTACCAACAGCATTACATTAAAAAAATAAATAAATAAATAAAAATAATGCACAACATGTTTATTATTTAATACAAAAATATGAAAGGCAAATTGCTGCGGTATAAAAGAGAGGGAAAAAAACACTTTGATAACCCACTTCAGGGTGCTAACAAAATTTTTATTTTCCTTTCACGATATACACCAGCCCACACCTCTCTCTACCTGACTGAATTTAGCTATAAAATCTCAATGTTTAACTGGCAAGACTGCCAGCATGTCCTTTAGCCAGAAAAAAAAACATGTTTTTGAACTCATGCAGAGACTTCCTTCCCTGTTTTTGTGTCACAAAATTGCTAAACGACTCATCCAGCTGGTTTGCAAACTCGTGCCCTTATTGTCTGCTTTGTATAAATTTAGGAAGTCTTTTTTTATTTCAGCTGCAGGTTTTTTTTGCATATGGAAACCTAATACAAAGAAACTTTTATTCAGATATCTGAACGAAAGTTTCTTTCTAACTCCTATCCTTATCCAACACAGTTAATTATGTGCCAACTAAACTAGCAATGAGCCCAAAAATAAACAAGGGCCGCTGGGTTTCTCATTTGCTTTAACCTTTAATGTTGCTAACAGCAGTGTGCAGAACGGGAGCCTGGAAAGCAGAGCTTATTCACCTGATCAAAGCGACAACGCTGACTGTCGAGTGGGATGATGAGGCCCAGCCGACTGACACGGACACTGACACACACCTACACCTCTGATAAAGTCCTTTTTATCTCACAATCAACAGAGTCTAAGAGGAATTTCCTCCCTCCAGCAATTAGCTAAAACGGCTGGACTTCTAAAGACGTTAATAATGAGCAGCAGTAATGAGAGTTTAAATCATTCAGCATATACTTTTCCAGAGGAAAGAAAATTCATGGCTTGTTGTTGAATGAAGCATTTAAGAAAACTGCCCTGCTATATTAATATTCAAATTTATCTTGATTTTATGAGGTCATACAGCAAGCATCCCTTTGAACCCCCCTCATATTTTCCCAGTCATCACATCATATCTGCTGGTATCACCTTTATATAATCTAAAGGTAGTTCTCGTCTCTCTGATGAGTATTTCAATGTGTTACCATGGCAACAAATTGGCTTTAGTATATAATACACAGGGATGGCGCAATCTGATTTGTTAATCAACCCTGAGATAGCGAACCATCGTGTGATGAAAGCAGGGTGGATGTCACTGAATAGTCTCCTGAGATGAAACGTTCACCAACATCCACCGAGCCAGAGGCAAATAACTGTTTTAGTATATACTACATGAGAACAACAGCACAAACACACTTAAACGAGATCTTAATGGTTTGTTTTTACAATATTTTGAAATAATGACAGATGCCATGAGCTCCATCCACACGCTCTTTAAGAGTTTAAATATATTCTAGATGGGGAAAAAAGCAAACCAAAACGAGATTTATACAGTTTATATTTACATATTTTAACCATTACAGAGGCAGGTCAGGTGAGCTCTGTGCTCTTTGAGCAAAAATAGGTTTAACGCTTTGTACCTGATTTTTGTTTAGTCTACTCAGTTATAACTGAATACCACACGCCTGTAGAGTCGTCTGAAGCTTCAACCCCTATGAGGACACATAAATGTGTGTGTGTGTGTGTGTGTGTGTGTGTGTGTGTGTGTGTGTGTGTGTGTGTGTGTGTGTGTGTGTGTGTGTGAGACCAGTGGGTGTGATTTATTGTTGCTCTGTGTTATATGCACTGGACACTCTACTGTACTACAATTTTCCCTTCTTCTACAGGAAACAAAAGTTGCATCATGTTTATAGATCAACTTTACAGTGTCACTTAAACCAACCTTTCAAAGAACCATCTGTAAACCCTGTGCTGATTTGTCCAAGCGTAAAATTGTACTCTTGAATACGAGTGAGGTGATAAAAAAAAATTCATCCAACATGTTCAGTATTAAGCCGCAGACACAACAAGTTTGTTGATTGGCGCTCAATAACTCAAACAAAGCCAGGTGTGGTGACGGTCCTGCACTACTCTCAAAACAGAGCGAATGTTTGCAAACTATATCTGACAATGCTCCCTACACAGGGTATAACAAACAAAGAGAACATAAAATAATCTGGAGTTCTATCCGACATGAAGACAGGAAATATTTTGGTGTACAAACGAGTTAAATCAATAAGAAATCATAAATCTATATTTACACTGGCACGCGAAAAACAGATAGGCACCGGTTTGTTTCTTGAGATGAGAAAAGCATTGAAATGCTTGGTGTAAAGAATAAATTCAAACACGGGCAGAAATTTGTAATCCCATGGATAAAGCTTGGTCTTACGTTTCTTCAGTTCCCAGCCCACAACTTTATTTCCTACCTGCAAAAAACCTCCACCCATCAGTTCATCTTCTCCTGACCTCTCAGTAAACATGCATAAAAACATTAAGAAGACAGCTTGGACAGAAGTACAAGAGAGTGTTGGTGCATCTGGGGAGCGGATATATTTAGTACATTCACATTTCTTTGCTAATGAGAATGATGCTACGTAAAAATTTAAATAAAACTCTTTTCAGACTGATTAAAGCATTATTTAATATAATAATACTAAATCTAAAGCATAAGAACTGACAAAAGACTAACTACAAGTAATATTAGCGATTTGTTGCATGCTAGTGCAATTTTTTTTTTTAAATCCCAATCTGCATCAAATGGGCCGCTTTCATGGCTTCCAATGCAATATATGTAAATAGTGGCACTCCATAGCAATCTCTGAGCTCAAATGTTTTTTGGTGTGTACTTTTCCACTGTCGTGTCAAATAACCACAGACACCCCAGTTTGTGGCGGGAATACCATGATAAACGCATGGGTTTTATAAGCAAGGGATATTTTTATAAAGAAAACAACTGGGGATTGTTCTATTGTTCATTATATAAAACAATAATATAATCATTTATTATACAGAGATTTGCAAACCCCCTGCAGAACCTGTACCCTAAGACAGGCATCCATTCACACTCACATTTACACCTATTGGCAATCTGGAATAGCCAATTCATCTAATGTGCATGTCTTTTCACTGTGGGAGGAAACCAGAGTTCACAGAAGAAACGAACACAAGCACGGGGACAACATACAAACTCCACACAGAATCAGCCTCACTGACCACGGGCTCAAACCCAGAACCTTCCTGCTGTGAGACGAGAGACTACTACGCCACCACGGTGCTTAAGAGTGTGTAAATAAATCAAAATCTGACATAAAGAGATATAACAAACTTGCAACTTAATGACACTGTGTATTGGCATTTGAAAAATATAATAATAAATAAATAAATAAAAATTAAAAAAATAAATAAATAAAAAAAATAAAAATTAAAAAAACCCCTAACTATCAGACCAGAACAGTTCCATTTAAATTAGGATATATGTTTGTTTACCAAATCAGCTATCAGCAGTGTTTCTGGCTCTGAACAAACAAACAAGAACTGAAGCATGCTTTGGAAAAAGCATCATGAATGGCCAAATAACACAATATTGATTGGTTAGTGTATTTAATTCTGAGATGCTTGTTGAGAAAAGTAGTAGAGTGCTTGTGAAACACCACGATGCACTTGGACCATTTGATGCACCAGAGCCTATAATAATAATAATCATCATCATCATCTCTATAATTATTTAAGACTTACTCATCTGACGGTCTCCGTAACTGATGGCTTCGGCGAGAGGACTCCATCCCTGAGCGTTTTTCACCTTTACTGGTGCATTGTGAGCCAGCAGGAGATGAGCACATTCTGCAAAAAAACCCAAAAACAAAGAATGTTAACACAAATGGTGTTTCCCTTAAAAATGAAGCTCTTCTGACTGAAATCAATTTGAATTACCTTTGAAAAAAAATCTATATAGAAATAATAATGCAGGTAGATCATAAACCTAAACATGGAGTACAGCTCCCAGGGCATTTCTGTACTGTTTAATCTCCACACTAACCCCAAAAAAGAGGTCTGGCTTAATTTAACATCATTCTGAAGCCAGTGTCACATAGGAACAGCTCTAATTCAGTATTAAAGACGTCACCTCTCAAGGGAATGAGTCCAACTAATGAAGCTCTCGCTGGTAACCAAACTGCGTCAGGGTTAAAAGGGTTTTCAGTAATAATACACATTTTATTTGCAATACAGTAAAATTATAAACACAAAGGTTGCTTCTGCTCTGTGTTTTGTAAAACGGGGAAACACATAGGGGACATTTTCTATAAAAACAGAAGGCTTCCTTTTTTTGGCTTTTGTTGTTGACAAACCTGAGAAAAATATTTAAGCAATTACCAGCAGCTAAAGGAGCGTCCCACTGATTTATAGGTGGACAAATAAATGCGATAAGAAATAAAGAGAGTGTGCTAATTTTTTTTGGCTCTGCACCACAACATAACACTGTGCTAAATATTTTAATACATAACACACTTAAAGGTGTGACATTGGAAAAAATAATCAATGACTGGATACAGTGCAAAGTGCCATTATTGGGCCCTTGGATAAGGCCCTTAACCCTATCGACCTCACATAGACTCACCGACTAAATGTTTTTAAAAAAAGTTTTGTAAAAATCCAGTCATAGGTGTAGGAAGAGTTGCAGATTAATGATGGCAACCCACTAGTGGAACAGTGTCAAAGTCCACAAAGGCTGAAATAACTTGATCGGTTCAGGAGCAGTTGAGGATTACAAGTAAGGTGACAACAGATGCTGACAGCACAAGACAACAGATTCCTGTGTCCAACTTTACAGGTGACACAATAATAATGACATCAACAGCGCTATCAGTAGGGTGTAGCCTATCTGTATTATTTGATATCTATGTTCCTCCTTTCCCTCTCCTCCCAGAGAAAGCAAAGGAGAAAATGGCTGCCTGCTCTCAAGACTATAGGCGTACTCCTCACAACAAGCTGGTAAACTCACACTGGCTACGATGTGCTTTCCTCTAGCCTTCAAAATAAAATTCACTGAATAATAACAGTTATAGAATTATCCTTTTTTTATGATATGGAGAATAGTTCAGATCTTAAAGTGTGTTAACCACATCAGCCTAAATAAAAATCCTCCTCGATCTGATTAATTCTCCATCTCATACTTTACTTCATTCAATAATTGCTTATTATCCCAAGATAATGAACCAGATCAGATGAAGCCGTTTAGTTGTGGTTGTGATAATTCAAATTATATCAAATAAAAAATTGTATAGTCATGTTACACCTTGAAATCTCACATTTACTGTCAATCTCCTTGATAACTTAACTGCAGATCAGCAGCAAATAATGATTACCCATCCACTGCAAAGACAAAACCCTAGTCTGTAACTGATTAGCAATTGTCTTTTTTTTTCTTAAATAAATAGCTATTTGGTTGGTTAGACAGGCTTCCACTAAATACTGTATGTCAGGATCAGAGGGCAAATCAGAGACAGGTCTTCATGAAATGCGTGTGTGTGTTAAACACTGAGAGATAATAGAAGCGGTGCACCAGTGAATAAGAATTCCATAAAGCCTTTCGGGATAGTGTTTTATTACATGATCCCTATTTTGGTACACACATTTACCTGCCAATGTGGTGTATAGTCTTCTGAGATTTACTCTACCAAATTGGCATGTATTAATTTTTGTACTCTGACTACAGGCAATTAACAGAAGTACAGGTGAAACTCGAAAAATTTGAATATCGTGCAAAAGTTCATTTATTTCAGTAATTCAACTGAAAAGGTGAAACTAATATATTATATAGACTCATTACATGCAAAGTGAAATATTTCAAGCCTATTTATTATCATTTTGGTGATGGTGGCTTACAGCTTATGAAAACCACAAATCCAAAAGAATTAGAATCCATTAGATATTGTGAAAAGGTTCAATATTTTAAGCTCAAAGTGTCACATCCTAATGAGCTAATTAATCCAAGACACCTGCAAAGGGTTCCTGAGCCTTTAAATGGTCTCTCAGTCTGGTTCAGTAGAATCACAATCATGGGGAAGACTGCTGACCTGACAGTTGTGCAGAAAACCATCATTGTCACCCTCCACAAGGAGGGAAAGCCTCAAAAGGTAGTTGCAAAAGAAGTTGGATGTTCTCAAAGTGCTGTATAAAAGCACAATAATAGAAAGTTAAGTGGAAGGGAAAAGTGTGGAAGAAAAAGGTGCACATGCAGCAGGGATGACCGCAGCCTGGAGAGGATTGTCTGGAAAAGGCCATTCAAAAGTGTGGGGGAGCTTTTGGACATGAGCTTCAAATGTCGCATTCCTCTTGTCAAGCTGCTCCTGAACATCAAACAACGTCAGAAGCGTCTTACCTGGGCTATTTTCTGACGGGAGCAAATTTTGCATCTCATTTGGAAACCAAGGTCCCAGAGTCTGGAGGAAGAATGGAGAGCCACACAATCCAAGAT
>JBCNYH010000017.1:10478111-10488366 GCA_039654325.1 Tandanus tandanus | reverse complement strand
GTTTCCACAGTCTGTGTTGATTTGGGGAGCCATGTCATCTGCTGGTGTTGGTCCACTGTGCTTTATTAAGTCCACAGACAACGCAGCCGTCTAGCAGGACATTTTAGAGCACTTCATGCGTCTTTCTATTATTGTGCTTCATTTTCCAGCAGGAATTGGCACCTGGCCACACTGCCAAAAGTACCAAAACCTGGTTCAATGAGCGTGGGATTACTGTGCTAAATTGGCCAGAAAACTCGCCTGACCTGAACCCCATAGAGAATATATGGGACATTGCCAAGAGAAAAATGAGAGACATGAGACCGAACAATGCAGAAGAGCTGAAGGCTGCTACTGAAGCATCCTGGTCTTCCATAACACCTCAGCAGTGCCACAGGCTGATAGCATCCATACCACGCCGCACTGAGGCAGTAATTTATGCAAAAGGGGCCCAAACCAAGTACTGAGTACATATGCATGATTATACTTTTCAGAGGGATGACATTTCTGTATTTAAAATCCTTTTTTTATTGATTTCATGTAACATTCTAATTTTCTGAGATTTTGGATTTGGGGTGTTCATACCCCAAAGGCTTAAAATATTTCACTTTGCATGTAATGAGTCTATATAATATATTACTTTCAACTTTTAAGTTGAATTACTGAAATAAAGGAACTTTTGCACGATATTCAAATTTTTCGAGTTTCACCTGTATAATTAGCAACTAATCTTCAACAATGATAATGAACATGTGTTAAAAAACAAAACAAAACACAAATCAGAATTTTTAAATACGGGATTGTTGTTACTTGAAGCATGGAATAAACATGTAAACGCAGCAGCATGACTGAGGCTCCTAACTCTAATAAACCCATGCATGGTAGCATAATGAAACTCATTCACTAATAGACTGGGTGGAGATGAAAAAATCTGGGTGGAAATCTGGGTGTTTTGCTCTCCTGAAAAAAATGTTTTCCTCATTTCCCCCCTCTTCCAGTTCTCTCTCTCTCTCTCTCTCTCTCTCTCTCTCACATACACAACTAAATTCTGTCATACACAACTGTCAGTCTTTCTATAATTAAATTTATTCAGGAGCTGATTACCAAAGGGCTTCTGGACCTCCAGGCCCTGGAGGTTAAGGAACATTTATTCACTACAGCACTAAGAAAACACTGCAGTAACTACTGAACTCCAACGATTCTGGGGCTTTAACCTTTAACAGAAAATACTTCCACTACAGTGCTTCTGAAGAGGTGGTGCTTGGCTCCTTAAAGATGACTTCCTGTGCATTGTTTACAATACATTATAAACTTGGTTTTATACATTATTTAAAAGGTGTATAATTTTAGTGATTTTTACTACATTTCATAGATCTGTATATCTTTTAGTAATTATTGTTTACTATTTCAGTAATTAGCCCTAGCATAAAAACTATAAATGGTCTTGGTCCAGAAAACTGAAAAATAAAAAAAGAGAGAGAAGACATTTTTATATGCTGGAATTAAGGCCTGAGAGCATCACAGACAGCTATAAAGTGTGTGTGGGTGTAATATGCAGAGCTCGGATTTGGATCGAGCTCACTCAGGCCTGATAACACTGTCATTATGTGGAGCCAGTCCTTCATTACATTCCAGAGGCTTGATTGTGTAATAATGTCAGCATTTATTGGAAATAATTTTTGTAACAAAGTGCAGACTGACTGGACAATCTGAAACACTCAGCCACACGCTCTCAGACCACACACGCTGAACCTGATTGGTCGGAGCTGCTGGACCTGCATCCCCGTCGCACTCGTAGATCAGAAGCAATGCGAACGTGCACGGACTGCAGAAGAGTGTTTGAGCTGAGGAGTTTAACCTTTCAACCTCTCAACATATAACAAAATTATGGATTTATCCGCTTTATTAGTACATGATGTCTTTTCATGTAGAAAAAAATTCACCCTCATTCTTTGGAAATAAGTAGAACTTGACACTGATTGCATCATCAGAGATGTCTTGGCCTCGATAAAGACTAGCAATGTGCGTACTTATACTTGCTATTTTGAGTGCATAAATGCAATCACACCTTTAGTGCCCTATTAACAGCAGGATGATGTATTCAAACCAGTAAACAGTTTGAGTGTACAACACTGGACACTTCTTACCCTCAACAGTCTTGGTCACATATAGAAAGAGTGGGGCTTTCAACCGTTGTGAAAATGGCCACTGAAAATATACATGCAAGCAAGGAAAATGCTAAACTTATTATTTAAAAAAAAATAGGTGAACAAAACTTAGGCACTACATCAAAGTATCACTAATGGAAGTATGCTAATTAAGACACAGCTTAGTGCTTTTTCTCAATAATGGAAAGCCCACGAATATCCTTAAAAAACATCTTCACCATACTAGAATCAATTCTAAACTGTATTCAGTTCACAGGAAAATGGTTGCAAGGATAGGTCCATGAACATAAGTACATATTTGAGATATTGAACAGATAAGATGGACTGACAGACATCTTTAAAAGCCAAACAATACCACAACCACCAACATGTCTAGACGTTCTTGTTAGTCATTTGTAGACAAGAATTTCTAAAAAAAACACAACAGTTGAATCTAATCATTTCCCAATTCCATATAATTCATACAAACATAAATCCAATCACTCCTTCTTGAGATATCATGCTAATGAGAATCTTGAACCGCAGACACACAGATGCAAAAAATGGACTGAGGCCAAAAATTGTAGCTAGGCAAAAATGGATCTGAAGTTCCGGAACATGAACACATAAATAACATACCTGTCTGGAAAAACACAAAGGTTTTTCTTTTTTTTTTTTAATAATCTACTTCAGACAATTCACCTCGTCACCTCGACCTTTTGTAGATAATTTCAACTGCCGGTTACGATAAGAATCCCTCATAAATCCTACAAACATTCAATGACTCATTTTTGAGTAATTACACTTAACAAGTATCTCAGACAGACAGCAGGAAAGACTTGTGGCAGAGGCATTAAAAAAAATAAAAGAGAGAAGTGACACAGTTAAACAACTTACAATTATGTCTACAGCACAACACTGATAAAATGTTCAACCTCTCTCTGAGTGCTGGGTTTAAATACATATGACCATACAGACCTCAAATGACAGTATTTATACCACACCATTTTAAACCCTAATCTACTCAATCAGCCGCAACCTGTTCAGTTTTCTTCTGAAACTAGCTTACGGCTTCCACTTAACACACTGCAAACGTCACAGTTAATCACACCCTTGTCTCGACAAACTTATTGCTATAAGAAGGTGTTGGAGAGCTAATAAAAAAACACTTCCATCTTAAAGGTAGACCACTTTCACGATGCTGTGATACGACCAGTCACACAATGTTGACGTTTCTCAAAGCAGCAGAACAGACAGGGTAGCAGCTGATCCTACGTGGATTTCAAGTTCGATTTTAGTTATATAGAGTCATTTTTAAGTAATTAACTTACAAATCTGAGGTAACTGTTGACACTTCACACTATTTTATTGTGTTTACTTGTTTGTATAAAGGATTCTACAGCCAGGTACTAGCTAAGTTAGCTAATAACTGAAGCTATTGTTTTGCTTCTCTTATACTTAGGGTCGATGTTTTCTAGTTGCTTAGCAACAATTTTCTCCAAAATTTATCCACTTAAGCAAAATGGGTACTACTTGAAGTTATGAGTTCAATGCAAGTGCAGTTTTATTGTTTTTTTTACTTTGTGAGGAACAAAAAGGCTTGGAGGTGTGCTGTTGTTGAAAAATAAATGGTGTGCTTCAGAGTTCTCCCAATTTAATCACTGACAATTCTACGCACTAGCCACGGTTTATGCACAGTATATACAACACTTTTACGAGAGGGATAAATGTCCTATTCTGTATACTTGAAATGCAGAATAGCTAGCACTTTCATGTTAACAACATTAACTAAATGAGCATGTTTCAAACTCTCGTTTGTTTCAGACTCTCAGCCAATCTATAAATCTGATTTCTGGCCAAAACATTCCCTTCAAGCCTGCTTTCATGATGGCTTAAAATATAACAGATGTTGAACATCTGTATAATTTTCATTCTTCTCGGTAATGTAGTGGTAGAGGACTGTAAGGGAAATTGAGGCAATTTTCTTCTGTGTTAAGATATAACTCACTGTTACAACAATATTTCATCACCACTATAGGACTCGTTATTCCCCATCTCAGCGCGCTTCTCTCTGCATGGGAAATTTATTCGATTTTTACACTGTGGAAAATCCCTTGACCCTAACACAACAAAAAATTATTTGTGGGGAGAAAATTAATCCAGTGGAGAAAATTAATCTGTAGTCTATAGTACAAGAACATAGTTCAAGTTTATCATGAAGTTTTACAAGAGGTAAAAATATGTTGAAATTAATTATTTTTTAGATAACAAAAGCTTATATGTTAATTTGTCCATAATACACATTACTACACAGAACAAATCCTGTTTCAATATTAAATCCTAACGAGACGTTTATGTTGGAATATTTAATAATACTGAAATTAATTTGATTAAAAATTTGTCAGTAAAGTAACAAATACCAACCAATCTGTATATAGCTGCACTTCTAGCAAAACAGTTTCTTCAGATGTGTAGTAGAATCGGCACAATACCAAATTTATTTATAGCAATAGCGATACTGAAACTTTGAGCATCAGTCAAGACCAATATCCACCTAAAGTACATACATTTAGTACATACTACATGAGAATGGTGTACAGTGCATATAGTAGGCAATGTTATTATTGGGGACTTTATCTACCACGCAAACTCGGGTTAATGTATGGAGACAAAAAACAGACAGATTGGCAATATTCTGGTTATATTCAGATTGGCAATATTCTGGTTATATTCAGTTTGGCAATATAATGGCCAAATGTTCCATTTTCTGAATGTTCCTGTATAGTACATTCTAAAACAATTATTCACCTCAGGCGCAGTGGATATCGCTGAATAGTACCCTCCAAGTTCCGCCTCAGAGATTATTCAGCAATATCCACCATGGCTTCAGCAAATAGTTGTTGTGTAATTAAAACAGTCCTAACAATCAATTATTTTTTTAAATGTAAATATTTCCAGTCCCAAAAATACTATTCTTTTTAAATCTTTTTTTTAAACTGGTATTGGCCACAGGGCCCCTTACAGCGGCTCTGATACGAGACCCGTTTCTGATGTGAGACCCATCCCATGGGTTCCTTTAGAAAGACGACTCAAGCATACATGGATAAAATATACACAAGCTACAACTTGGTTACAAAAACACACAATCCTTCAGGAATAAATTACAGTAATGAGCAGTGCTGGATTTTATGACTCCTTTATTCACTGAAGCAGGATATATATTGACCAGACTGACTCGTTTTGCATTCAGGATGCGTTAGAGAACCAGCTTGCACACTCCGGGAATAAAAAGTAGGAGTAGAGAACAGACATTCATCTGATTTGGGTTCAGCCTGTAAGAGCTGCTTCTATTACAGTGACATACTGTAGATGGAATACTAGGGCTGCATGATAAGGATCATGATGTGTTTAATTCTGATGGATTCAAATTCTAGAACAGCTGAGACAGTAGCACAGATCACAAATTATATCCATTTATATCAATGCACATTTGTTTCAATAGTAAATACTCAGATATTTGGAGGCTGGATCCGAAACCTGAGGGTGACGATAAATTGTTGATATGATGATGTTTCAGGAAAAGAGGCATTTATTTAGTATGTAAGTAGTCTGCACTGTCAAAACTGTAAAGCTCTAACTAGGTTTCCCATCATATTATTTCCAATTTCTGCATGATGGATGTCATGCTATTTTTTTTTTTGTCATGCTATTTTTTCTTATTAACTTCATAAATATGGGTAAATAATTCTTTAATAAAGTAAATTACTGTTTATAGCTGCCATAATGTATGTGGACCCAACCTGTTTTGCACACCATTAAATGAAACTCTAATAGTTTTATAATAAACATTACAAGCCAACAAATGTATTTAAGTTAACGTAATCAGCATGAATGAACACTTTCAACTCTTTATAATCAAAGCATTTTTTTCTTATTGGTAATTAACTACTAGAGGGGAAACATTAGTGTAATGGTTTGCATGTCCGCCTCACAGCAAGACGGCCCTGGGTTTCAGCCCCAGGCTCAGGCGTTTCTGTGTGGAGTTTGCATGTTCTCCCTGTGCTTAAATGGGTCTCCTCCAGGTACTCCAGTGTCCTCCCACAGTCCAAGGACATGCACATCAGGCTAATTTACTCTTCCAAATTGCCCCTAGGAGTGTGAATGGTCGTGTGTATTGGCCCTGCAATGATCTGGCGAGCTGTTCAGAGTGTACTGCCTTTGCCCAGTGTCGGCTGAGCTAGGCTTCAGGCTCCCACTGACCCTAATAGTATGATTAAGTGTTTTGACAAATGAGTGAGTGAATAAATACTACATATCTGCCTTGGTCTTATTTGCCATTGCATCTTCCACTTGTTTAGAAGCTTTTTTGAAATCTTGCTTGCTGTATATATCTGTTTTCCTATTTCATAAGTTATGTTAGCATGTAGCAAGCTAGAGCACGCAGTGCGCTCTAGGCTTTTGATTACATAGTCACATGACCAAACACTTATTGTCGTTACACTGGAGACAAAACCAAACTTTGCATAATTCAAATTTATGATTAAATTGTACTGGCAACAAAGTGTTTTGGATCATCTGCAAAGTGAGTTTGCAGATGATCCTTACCAAATTCTGGATCCAGAAATTTTTTAATGATTCTTTAACATGATTCTTTATTGCTGGGCAAGTTTTCTTGTTCCCTTTTTTTTTTTAATTGGCATATTTCCCACAAGGTGATATTTCATATTTTAAAAACAGGAACACACCTTGCAAACAGAAATGATGAATGTGCTTATTTGACCACAGTGCAGAGAAGTGAGAGCTACGTGTCCTGATCACCTGTTACTACTAGATGAGACACATGCCTTAATAATTTAGCAGTTCCTCCATTTTCATCCCCAACAAAGAGAACACAGTCCCTCCTTATTTTTTTGCTCATAACACTGAGGTTTGCTAATTCACAGGTCAAAGTTCATCAAGATAACATTAGCATAGACTGAAAGGAACTCCTACGTCCTTTCCCGCTCAGTGAGCTCATTTATCCTGATGGGTGAAATACTGTATATTATTGTTCGGTCCGACCACTGAGAAAGTAAAAGTGCGTCCCATGTTGAGGTTTCAAGAAACCAGAAATCAAATACTTCAACTAAACAGTAACTGCTGTGTCTATATCGCACGAGTGTATTTGTGTATTTGGAATATAGGACACTTTATCAGAACAGGTGTAGATGTTGATTTCTGAACAGTGTGTAAGTAGTGATGATATCTAAACAATCAGTTGTGTATTTCTGTTGTGACAGACTTCAATAACTCGTTAACATTAAAACTGGTTTCTTTAGACAAAAAATAAATAAATAAATAAATAATAACCATGCATTAGCCATATCAGTACAGCAAATAATCCTTAACACGACACATAGCGTGTCCACAAGGACTAGCTGCCTCATATTCACTCAGGATTTATGAAATCAAATTCATCATGAGCCTTTTCCCATTAAAATTATTCTATTTACAGTGCATCTTGTTTACTTAAAAAATAAGACACACACAGAATTTGGTTGAAAGCTTTTAAATCCTAATGCAGCGGTTCAACACACAGATTATCCGAGTTGCTGCTTACCTTTATGGCCCATCATTACCGCCAGATGAAGAGGAGTGTTTCCTGAGGAAGAGGAGAAATGAGTCACTAATGATCTCTTTACAATGTTTAGTCACTCACATACAAGCTTTAGGCATGAAGGGCAAAGAACAGATCATTACTGCGGTGCAGTCATTTCACCATAATCATAATTAAAGGAATTAAAGACTCCTGGTTTTAAACTTGTGTAATAAAACAATTTAAATCATCCACATGATTTTACACAGTCACATCCCTCCAGTGATATATTCGCTCCGGGTCTGACAACCTTTACTTCTTCTGTAAAGGAGCATCACAATTTAACTCTGGACTATTTTCAAGAAAATAACAAAAGAGCAGGCGTTTCTCTTGCATCACAGGGAATGAGACATGTGAATATGGAATGATGGCCAGGAGGAAGCCAATCAGTGTGTGGATCTGGAAGCCCTGCCCCCTTTCCCCATGTCATGCCAGATCCATATGATAATTGGCCCAGGTCTGGTCACATAATGTATTCCGCCTTAACGACATGTTACAAGGTCGTCAACATTTTGTAGATATGATGCTCTCAAGGACGATGTACAGCAAGGAGGTCATTATCAGTGAAGACTCGGGATTTATTTCACAATAATCACTGAGCCCAAAGAAAATACATTTTAAATAACGGCAAAACAAGTTTCACAAGCTAGAGAAAAAAACATTCCATCTAGTATCTCTAACTTTTTTTTAGTTTAGAGCACCTTCGTTTTTAGTTTACATCAACGGCTATTAGAATAAATCCACACAAAAAAAAACAATTAAAAATGAAAACTGATACATGTGAGCTTTTAAATCTGAATAAGGTCTACGAAATACAACCTACAACGTGGGAGTGAACAGAATTCAACATCTGATCTTTACAACTTCTGTAAGCCTTTAGCATTAAAATTATATTTAAATTCGTGTGTGTGTGTGAGCAGTGATAATACAAGCAGCATTATTATATACACACACACACACACACAGTGGGCATCGTACAGTATACACATCCAAAAGATTTAAAAGTGACATTCACTCGTTGGCATTCCAGTCCATCAGGTTCCCTGTAAAGGTGTAACTGTAAAAGGTTTACAGTTCATGTCAGGAACCAGGTAGAATAGACAGAAACAAACCTCTCAATAGGTTTGACGGTGACGTGACAGTCTCTTGATTCATCACTAACTAAATGTAACAGGAATACAGTAGTTTCGAATAGCAGATAAAGTATCATTTCAACGTATATCACTGTTTGAACAAGTGGAGGTGGAGGGGTGGGGGGTAAAATCTGTTTTTAATGCATCAGGAAAGTGAAAAAATATAAAAACAGCCCTTATTTATTGGTTTAAAGAAACAGCTTGTCTGAACACAACACTCAGTAACATCAGCACACAAACTCCACCTTTAATATTTCTAATATTAATCTGTGAAACGTCTGAATGCAAAAAAAGAAGTGTTTCCTTTACAACCCCCTTTGTAAAGTAAGAGACTCAAGGTCAGGTCATGACCCCTAGTTTGGGAATCCCTGCATTATCGCTTTCAACCAATTATAACGAAGACCACTGACAAACGTTCACAAGAAGCAGGGAATTTCTAAAGATGGTTGATATTCCATGCTAAAAAAAAACAATCATTATTCACCTTAAAAAAACAACATCTAAGGTTTCGAAGTGTCCCAGGAGCTAGGCTAGGGTGGTTACATCATCCAAATATGTACACATCACCTGAAAATGTGGAGACTTAAAGGTCGACGGACTACACATTTTCAGGTAACAGCAGAGAGATCAGAATCTGTGATATTTTTGGATTTGGTTGTGGTCACCACGTCAGATCACTGGGACATCGATTCTCGGCTCATCTTCAGGAGACTGGCAACACTACACGTTTCACCCCGACCAATCATCCTTCATGTTCTTGCACGTTGTCAGGGAGGAGGGTCAAGAAATTGACAGTTGTAACTACAGACGGAATGTTAACAATACTACATACTGTAGGAGTTCAAATTACAAAAAAATTGAACATGCTAAACTTTCCATCAGCGTGTGGTTCTTTCATTCTGTCACACTGCAGGAAGTGTTCTTATTTCCGGCGTAAACTGTATTTGGGCAAAATGAAGGAAATTTCTCAGCCATTACACACATCTAGCTGAATTTGTGCACTCTAATCCCAATGTTATAGAAAAGGGCTGGAATATACTTGATGTTCATAACTCAAAAATAATTCTGAACATTTCCCCGATAGAAATATTTATCACAACATTTATTCTGCCAGGAAAATAGTGTTCAGAAACAAACCAAAAAAACCCATAAGAGCACATGCAGACTGACTGTAAGTTTAAAGATGCTAAAGAGATGCTTACGTGTTCTTGTACACACCTGCAAAAAAGCTTTAAAACCCTGTTGGGTTTTTTTGTTTGTTTGTTTTTTTGGGGATTTTCCCCCTTTTTCTCCCTAATTTAGTCGTTTCCAATTCCCACCCATCAACTTTTTGCCTTCCCTATCACACGACCACCACCGAC
>JBCNYH010000017.1:10449761-10460844 GCA_039654325.1 Tandanus tandanus | reverse complement strand
TAGCCTAATGGTTAGAGAAGCGGCTTTGGGACCAAAAGGTTGCTGGTTTGATTCCCGAACCAGCAGGAAAAATGTGTAGTGGTGGGGGAGTGAGGTGCACCTTCCCTTCCTCCACCTTCATGGCTGAAGTGCCCTTGAGCAAAGCACCTAACCCCCAACTGCTCTCCGGGAGCCCCCAGTGTGTGTGCCAGCCCACTGCTCCGAGTGTGTGTGTGCTCACTGTTTACGTGTGTGTGTGTGCTCACTGTATATGTGCATGTGCTCACTTTGGATGGGTTAAATGCAGAGGCAGTCATTTCTTTCTATATATAAATAATTTTATCACAGAGTACCACACACACATGCATACACGCACGCTTAAGCGCACTTTAAGCATAGCCAATCCACTTATCCATCAAGAAAATTTGGAAAGAATATGTGAAACTCTACACACAGTAACCTGAGCTCAGGATCGAACCCTGAAGATAATAAGACCCCTAGAGTTTGATGACAACAGTACAGTAGCCACTGCAGCGCCATTCCACTGGTGCTAGGTGTCACATTTTTTAAATTCTGTATATTAATGATTCATTTCTTTTGCATTTCCAGAGACAGAGACCATGGGGGCCCGGAGGGAATGGAGCCTGATGGTATCATCGAGGTGAGTGAGTAAGTGAGTGAGTTATCATCGCCAAATTTAAATGATTTCAGTCTGCGAATTTAAATCTGAACGTTTGGTCTCCCTGCAGAGCAACTGGAACGAGATTACAGACAATTTCGATGATATGAACTTGAAGGAGACTCTCCTTCGTGGTATCTACGCTTATGGTTTTGAGAAACCGTCAGCCATTCAGCAGAGGGCAATCATTCCATGCATTAAAGGTAAGCACTGTCTGTTATAAACTGCAAGTCTGTAACAGGATGAGTTGCCCCAAGCATTTTTTTAATACTTTAATCTTAGATGGTTGATGTCAGGATCATGTCTAAGTTAACATTTGTTATTCACTGGCTCCCGTTTTCACTTTTTGTAACATTTTTTACTACATTACCCACAATGCCATTCAACACATTACACATTTTTGGAGATATTGAAGAAGAGGTGGGTATTTAAGATGAGTTTTCCAAAGTCGAGGGGGCAACAACTGAGAAGGCTCGATCTCAACTAGGCTTCAGCTGAGATCTTAGGACTTTGAGACATAGCTGTCTGGATGACCTCAGTGCTCTCAGTGCTGATTAGGGATGAATCAAGCTGCTGCGTTTTGAACCAGCTGAAGGCACACCAGAGCAGATTGGGTGCATATTCTGTACTCTGAAATTTTTAAAAACTTGAATGGAAAATATTACATAAGTCATTGTCCTCTAGATATGACATTGACTACATAGAAACCACCTTTTCTAACATTTTGGAAATGAAGGGGAGCTTAGATATGGGCCTCTTGTTGCAACATTGGTAGGCTTCTTCAGGTGCGGCTGAATAATTGCATGATTAAAGTTCTCTATTAATATTGCAGAGTCAAGGCACCTTTTAATAATAGCCAAAACAATTAGACTCGTCACCCTGAAAATATCTTTAAACAGGAATGAGGTATCAGCTGGATGAGAAGAGGAAGTGAGTAAGAAGGCTGTGTACTGGTTTACTGGGCGCTGATACTGGTACACAGTCATCAGCACCTGGTTAAATAATGCTGGATCAAATTACTTTAATCTTATTAACAAGGAAATTGAGAAATAGCTTATAGGTCTCAGGTAAGCTGCTGATAGGTGGGTTTAAGAAAGTGCTCAAAGTGCTAAATGTTTCAAAACAACATAAGCAGTTAATCTTGATAAATGAGTAGATTTTGTAGTATTTTGGTAGCACCTCAAACAAATTCTGGGAATTTCATTTTGTCCTTTTTTCACTGATGTGCAACCTGTCTGCATTACTCTATGCAACATGTATGGTGTCATTTAGCCAGGGCTGAGCACTGGCCTTAACCTTCAACTTTCTTGACTCTTGATGGAGTGACTAGATTCAGTGTGCCCATACATGTAAAATCTATAAGCTTCAGCTAATGTCACAGATAACCAGTTGATATTTTAGAACCACAGCTGGGACTACTGTGGCCATTCAGGTGGATCTTAGAGGTGATATGTTGCAAATATGGGCAAAGAAAATATGCAAATGAAGTCACAGTAGCTGGTTGTAAAAAACAACGTGGTTGAATTGATCCGGGGTGTGACCCATGGAAATTTTCAACCGTCTGGCAATGGAAGCCATGCCCTCCCAGTTCTTAAGGTAACTTCATGACTTTCAAGTATTCTGAGGGAAGTTCCTGGAACACTTGCGTGATAATGCTGAGTGACTGCTGGAAGGAAAAACTCGTCTGCTGTCATCTCCTGTGAAGTAATTACGGCTACGTTAACCAGATAGTGTTAGATAGAAGACAGTGCTTCTTTCACTGTAGGTAAGCGAGTGTCTGAGAAGATATCACAAAACTACAGTGCTCTATAAGCATTAACATTACGTTAGTAATGTTAATTGAGTGGAGTTGGTGGGCGGCAACAAGAGTCTAGTTTCAAAACAACTGCACAGTGATAAGAAACGCCATCTTTAAAAAATCTGCAGGTTATTTACAAAGAGGCCATGTGTTAGAACTAAGTCCAACACGTGACCTTTCTGATGTGTGGGACTTGAGACTAACTGAGATAGGTTAAACAAGTCCACAAGACCTAGGAGTTCCTTAACCAGGGGTTTTGTTAGACAGCAGGCATGAGTATTCATATATCATATATCTCTCTAAATTAGCAGTTGATCAGAGCTTTTCTGCTATAGCTGTACATTTAAGATTTATATTCTGATTGTCCAAGATGATGTTACAGCTTGCAGCTGCACTGTGAAGTTTTGCTCATGTGAAGTGACGGCACGTCCTAAACCACGTCCTTGATTAAATCCATTTAGGGCAGGTTCAGTTTTTACAGCTTTAACACCATTTCTCTTTTTCTATATTAAAGGTTATGATGTTATCGCTCAGGCTCAGTCAGGAACTGGCAAGACAGCCACATTTGCCATTTCCATCCTGCAGCAGTTGGATATCGAGCTGAAGGAGACCCAGGCTATGGTGCTGGCTCCTACCAGAGAGCTGGCCCAACAGGTGCGCTCTCTCTGAGACGATGCAGTAAGATACTCACCCCAAACATCTCACCTTTTTAAGGCTTAGAAATCAGTGTATTTGGTACAAATGTGCATCCTTCAGTCTTTTCTAAACACACCCAGATCACTTTGATTCTGGTTTTCATGCTATATTTTGGATATGCATATGTTTTGTTTTTTTTCTCTCTGTGGTTATTAGATCCAGAAAGTAATCCTGGCGCTCGGTGACTACATGGGTGCCACATGTCATGCCTGCATCGGGGGCACGAACGTGCGAAATGAGATGCAGAAACTCCAAGCCGAGGCTTATCACATAGTAGTCGGGACACCGGGCCGTGTGTTTGATATGTTAAACAGGAGGTTTCTGTGTGAGTAAACAGCTCCATTAGTGTTTTTTACATTCAGTGTAGAACTGTTAATACTCGTGTAGTTTCCATATAGTTTTTTTCTGGCCAACAGCATCTTTTTTCAGTTGTTCAGAATTAGAGTAGAGAAAGCACAGCTACATGCAGCCACCCAGAGAAAAGCAAAAGCGCTGCACCCTTTTTCACCAGGTCTCTGCCTTTTCTATTCAAACACTTTGCGTTAAAAATCTCTGTTCTCATCACTGTCGATCCTTTTCATGCAACTATATGAAAAAAAATCATCTGGATGGGACTTGTCCCCCCTGGAATCCAAAAATATGTAGGAGAAGCTTGTTGTGGCTGTGTCTGTCTATCTGAGATGTAAGAATAACAAATACCAACGTGGTTATTTGTTACACAGTGGTGATGTCGCCAAGATATTGTTGACCTGGAAATAAAAGCCTCGTGCAGCATGGAAGAGCTTTTTTGAAGAAGCGTCAGTGCTTTTCTGTCAGAGAAAAACTACTCTGTTGAAAAGGACACCATGTCATATGTCATGTGACACACCAATGGGACAGTGTGACAGAGAGATGAAGAGTTCATTGTGATCTCATATTATCATGATCTTATAGTGGAAGCCTGTTATGCTCCCTTATTGTCATACCATAGAAAGTACTGGTAGTTTTCCTATTGCAATGTCATAGGTAATTGCTTGTGTTGCCTGTAGAACCATTAAGTATCCAACCCTAAAATACCCCAACCAATAGAGGGGACTTCATCAGATCTCATCCATCTTGTGAGAGGAAGAACTTAAACTACAGCGACTTTAACTGCAGCAGTTCTGACCGGACTCGTCGCATTTAATTATATTTTTCCACAAGGTCTAGGGATTTCTTTAAAGAAAGAAAGATAGAAAGATAGATAGATATTAAATCCTGAATGTGTATATTCTGCTTGTATGAATGGATTTACTGATCAGAGTTGTGTGCCTCAAATTTAACCCTCTGAGGAAGCGTGTGTGAATTTCATTTTAGAGTTATCATGCTATCATGATGCTTTGTGTAAGTCGGAGTAGCACACACGTACATCTGGTATACAGTAATATATAGCGACACAGCAGGCACGCGTTAAATTCCCTCTCACTGTGCACAGCTCCTAAATGGATCAAGATGTTTGTCTTGGATGAAGCTGATGAAATGCTGAGTCGAGGATTTAAGGATCAGATCTATGAAATTTTTCAGAAGCTAAGCACCAACATTCAAGTGAGCGCCAGTGATATTTCTTCCCTCCAGCTTGTTGTTTGATCTTAGTATACTATTGTTGTGGAAAATTAAAGGGTCAGTGCATGTGTCTGTCAAAAACTCGAGTATACTCTAACTTAAAATTTATTGAAAAATATAGTTTATTCATAGATATTATTAGCCAGTGCAGCGCAGTGTTATATGTCCTGATTAAAGACGTTGTGGTCAGGAGGAAAGTAAAGGTGGCACGTTCTATAGAGAACGTCTCGTCTCTGTTTCAGGTTGTGCTTCTCTCAGCCACGATGCCTGCTGAGGTTTTGGAAGTGACCAAAAAGTTTATGAGGGAGCCTGTTCGTATCCTTGTGAAAAAAGAGGAGCTTACTCTGGAGGGGATCAAACAGTTCTACATCAACGTGGAACGAGAGGTGAGCATGTTCACGTTTAAAAAATCTCACCTGGATTCTGGTGATTTGTTTCTTTTTATTCTTGTCTGAATTTACATGTTTGGTCTGCCAATAAAAATTTGGTCTGGTCCAACATCTGAGATGTGCTTTGTGTTTCTATCTGTAACAGGAGTGGAAGTTAGACACTCTGTGTGACCTGTACGAGACTCTGACAATCACCCAGGCCGTGATCTTCCTGAACACCAGGAGGAAGGTGGATTGGCTGACCGAGAAGATGCATGCTCGGGACTTCACCGTGTCTGCTTTGGTAGGAAATCTACACCGTTCAAACCTTGGCTTATATACCGTACATACAACAGTTATTCCACAAGCTGATACATCAGTCATGTACAATGAGATTGAGTGGAATAACTGTTTATTATATCCACATCCAAGGGATTGTAAGAAATTGTGTTTTTATTTTTTAATTAATCTTTTAAAAATTATATAAGATCATTTCTGCTTTGCAGGCTACACTTTCTTTTGCTTTTTATACATATTTTTATAAAAAAAAAAAAAAACATAAGCCAGATCATGTGATTCTTAACATCATGTAAATCAGTGACCTGTTTACTCATCAAATTATTAGAATGATTATTTTTTTTGCAAATGTAAACATACTATTTTGTCATCATAAATGTCTTCTTTCATATGTGTGGTCCCGTAGTAGTGGGGCCAGTGGTGTAATGGTTAGGGTGCTGGCCTCATGGTCGAGAAGTTGTCAGACCCCCTCCATGGGCATCGTCTCAACCACAACTGGGACTCTGTCCACCCAGAAGTATAATGGGTACCAGTAAAATAATGGGAGGGTAATCTGTGATGGACTAGTGTTACATCCAGGATTTCATGCTATGCAAACCCGGGATAGGCTCCAACCGGATGAGCCAGTAGGCTCAGATATAAAAGCATGGCAGACTTGACCTATTTGTAGTACCGTGGGTGCACACGACTGAGCTTCAGTACTATATCTGGCCTGATCAGCTAAATTATTTTCATTGTACTTTTTTTTTTATTAGTTTGTTGAAAAGAAACACATTGAGGTTTTCTGTACAAACTAAATACATGATTGTCCATCAGTATTGTGACTGAGCATGGTGTTCGCTACGGCGGCACATATACTAAAATTGTAACCTTGACCAGTAGCCATTTACTTCATCTCATTCATATTTGGAGATTTGTATTGACCCCAGCTCTGCTTTTTCCAGCACGGAGACATGGACCAGAAGGAACGCGATGTGATTATGAGGGAGTTCCGATCTGGATCCAGCAGGGTGCTGATAACTACAGACTTACTGGTGAATTTGATTATTGTTTGCATGAGCTATCGAGCTTTTCACTAGAACTTTTTGCACATGTAGAAAAATACTTCTCATATCAACACTGCAAATACACATTAAACTAAAAAACTACTAAAAAATAAATACTGAATTTGAGAAGAAACTCAAAACTAGTAAAATTATCTTGCTGCATGGACAGATTTTCACCTGCCAATTAGTTCCAGTGTAGAAATAGATTGAATCATCTCAGATTTGGTGTTTTATAATCTAATAGGAAATGCTAGATCAATTCAACATTTTATTTCACTAAGATGTGATTCTTTGCAGTGTTCTGGTATGTCAAACATCACAAATACAAACAGTACAAGCTCTAATAACCTTAAAACAAAACACTGACACCTGAGACACTGCGTAAAAATGTTTTGCTTGATTTTTTAACATGATTTAAATCATTGACTCTTTTATTTATCAAATTATGACCATGATTTCTTTTTGCACATGTAAACATATGATTTTGTCATTTTGTTTGGAGGAATGTTTTACCGTTTACCAAAAAAAAAACCAAACCCTGCCTTCCTCATTCCACCATTTCCTCACAGGCTCGTGGCATCGACGTGCAGCAAGTGTCTCTGGTCATTAACTATGATTTGCCCACCAACCGAGAAAACTACATTCACAGGTTTGTCCTGGTCATCATTTCTCTCCTGAAATCCTTAAAGATTCCCTTGTTACATGATTCTAACCTTACCACCAAAAAAAAATAAATCTGTTTTCTGTAGAATTGGACGCGGCGGCCGTTTTGGCAGGAAGGGCGTCGCTATTAATTTTGTCACCGAGGAGGACAAAAGGATTCTTCGTGACATTGAGACTTTTTACAACACTACAGTTGAAGAGATGCCCATGAACGTGGCTGATCTGATTTAAATAGTCGAGCCGGTTGCTTGTAATGCAGTGCTCGCTGTTGTTCAATAAAACAGAGTCACACTGTCATTATTTTATCAGAAACCGTTTTTGAATTGTGTGGTCTCAGTACTGAAAGCAGAGTGCTCCTCTGCCCGGGTATGATACCGACATGGGTGCTTTAAAATGATTCCTTCCTGAGTATTTTTCCTAGTACAATAAAGGTGTGTGTATTAGATACTCTTTATCGTTAAAAATACAGTATACCTGTGGACTTAAAGGTACTGTATATGTGCCGTATTGAGACAGCCAATTGTGTGTAATTAATATTCTATCTGCAGGTACTGTAGCACAAACATCAGATGTCCTGACCTTTCTAAATTATATAAGCACTTTATCTTAGATTATTTTATGCTTGTATTAAAGCTGATGAATTATTTATAACCATCATGTGGTGCAGATTTTCTGAGCCATTGTATAGTAATAATATTAATCATATCCATCATCGTCATCAATAGCACTTGATATTTGTACAGGCTGGAAAATAAACATGTTTACTGGTGAAGACTTTGTGAAGTCATTGACACTCAGTATTTGTATCTTGTCTACATGTCTGTGAAATCAGCTTGAATTTCTTCCACACTGCTTAACCGCAATCTTCACGTTCAGTTTTGTGTTGAAGATAATGACATTTGACTGATCAGGCTGAGTATGACTAGTCTAAGGCATGAAGGCATGAAGAGAGGCATAACTACTGTACAGAGATTCCTGTAACACAGCTGTGAGCTGAATGATGTAGGAACCCATGGACCCAAGGTATGCAAACCTGTGGGTTACTGGTAGAACATTAGGGAAGACATTCTCAGGGAAATCCTAACAGAATAATTAACGTGAAAGCTCATAGAAGGATTTGTTGAACTCGTAGCAGTGTATGGACGGATTATTACTGTTAATATTCATTACTGGTTTAAATAAAGCATTACATTTTAGAAACATTAAATATAAACTTTTAGTGAATTTCTGGAAAGAAAACGAAGTAATTGAGTTTCACAAAGCTAAATTGCTTTTGATTACTTTTGTTAGGTGACAATAACCTTATGTATGCACAAGTCTTAACATTACTTAAATGCAATAGAGTGAATACTGTCACACTGGTACAGTGTTAAATTCAGTAAGGAAAAGTTTGATGAAAAGCTTTGTCGATTACCCTTTTTCCATGACTAAGACAATTTTGGACAAGCTATAAATAGATCTTTGATGATTAACAATTATGCATGGAAGACGAGGTGTATGTTGCTCACAAGTCCCTGAGATGGAACATTGAGGGGAATACTCAAGTCACTGACAGTCACCAAGCTTGAGGCACATAATTGTTTTAGTATATCCTCCATGGGAACACCAGCCAAAAAGAAGAACAAAAAAAGACCCACCCCACATGCCAAAAACTTTTTTTTTTTTTGGGTCCTCTTTTAAACCTTTTAAATTATGACAGACGTATGAGCTCCAACCAGACATGTGAGCAACTGCTGTGTAACACCATCTCTTTAAGAGTGTAAGTATATACAGTTCTGAAACAAAAGCAAACTTAAAAATGATCTGGTTGTTTCAGAAGGATAACTCAAAAAAATTATTATTCAAAAAAACAACCCCAATAATAATAATAATAATAAAAAGATTTAATACAATTTGTCACAACTTTCACAATGTCTCAAAATAATCAAGAGACATATCGAGTTTGATTCCCGACTTCATCCCAAATCAATAAAGTATTATTTTTGGTCATTGTATCCAGCTAAGTATTTGTATGAATAAGTTGTATAAGTATGTACTGAGTAGTGGCAGAGACCAGTCAGGGAAGCATATTCTTCATAACTTTGCAGTATACACACTTCATGGAAATGTAAGCGAACCATGCTCTAATAACAGTGTGTTCTTAAATTAATTCAACCTATTAGTATTGTATATACTGTATAAGTACAAAGGAAAATGACTGTGACAATCTAAATGTCCTTCATTTTGATTCAAGCATTACTCACTTAGAATAATATCTGTATAGATAGTAGTAGATAGCAGACCAATCAGATCACACCATTCCCATGTAGTATACACTAATCTGTATTATGTACATTACTGGCTGTAGCCTTAATTTGCCTTCTATAAGTACTAACACACAAGTTTAAATACAAATCGCCTCACTAACCTCAAAATAATCCTATTTCACTAGTTTAATTTGCCAGAGATGCAACAAGGAATTTTAAGAAAAAAAATTTAATTACAATTTTTAATGTACAAAAATGAATGAGATTTCTGAAATGGAGCATGTGTTGAAGATCTGTGGTTAGCTCAGATGCTCTGCGTGGCCTGCTGCATGATCACGGAGCAGAGGTTCAACAGCTGCAAGTATTCATCAGCTCCATCCGCTAAGCATTTATCAACAACCTCAAGAGAAACAAAACACTCATCATTCAGCCGTCCAGTGATCTAGACATTCATTAGACTCAGTGTAGCGTGTCAGTATACAGTATTGTGCAAAGGTCTCACAAACGCATAAAAAAAGAAACGTAGTGGTGCAAAAAATGCCTTTAAAAATTAAATTTAAGTTTCTACATCAGATGATACTATAAAAAGCATTAATAAATTACACAGAGTCGATATTTAATGTAATGATCCTTTGCTTTAAAAAAAAATATATTAGTCTCAGGTAGAGTTTATTCAGTTTTACAATAGTTTTGTTATAAATGTGTGGATGCATGTCTTATATTTATGTTTGTATATAATACAGTTTGTATAAATTATCCCAAAGTTCCTGTAAATTCCCATTTTCAACTTATAATATTCCCAGCTTAATTACCCATAGAATTTTACTAAAATTTTCTGCCCCTTTGCAACCCTAATAACGATTAAGAAAAGATCTGAATGTTGCTGAATGCATGTAGACTAATCAGAAACGAGTATTTAAATGAACCATGTAATAAATATTTATCACAAAATTTCTAATTAAAAATAATAAAAATAGGGTGCCTTAGATTTTTGTACAGTATTGTAGGTTGCCTTTTTCTTATGAGCATTAGGTTATAGTCAATAATTTCAGTCAACATCTCAAAAACAGATGGCACTAAGATCTGAATGCTAATATAAAACAGGGCTGTTTCCTAGAAAATTATTTTATTTGCTGTCGTATAAAAACTGATGTTTCCACTTACAGCCATCTTTTCAGTGATGACAGACTTCTGTTTATCTCCCAGTTTCTCCTCGATAATGACATCATGGAGCTGGCTGAGGATCTGTGTTGCAGCGTAGCCTTCATCGATCATATTCTGGAAATACAGGACACAGAATAGTGACTCAGGTTTTTTTTTTTTTTTTAAATAAATACAGCCATCCATGTACTGGATCAAAGTAACTGAGTCTGTATTTAGACCACATAGACAAAAAATGTTGACAATCAGGAGAGTCGAGGAGGTCGATCATAACATTCCCATGAGAAGTGCGTGATATGATTTTTAAAGATTTTATATATGTTCTGTACAGCGAGTGTTCTGCACAGAATTACCAATCAAATTATTTTGCCTGTTTGCACTTAATCTCATACTGATAGAAATATAACTTTTAACTATATTCAATCGTGTGAATTTGACATTGAGCAGGAACCCTGAGTAACAGTAAGCCAGCTTTAAACATGGAGAAATACACGTCTGTATATTTTGGCAACCCTCTCACATTCACCATGAAAATAATAGTGTGTGACATTTATATACAAACACAAACA
>JBCNYH010000017.1:10426901-10440117 GCA_039654325.1 Tandanus tandanus | reverse complement strand
ATATATACATATATATATACACACACACTCTGGTAACAGCACACTTACACTTATGGTTTAATGGAATACAAAGTGAGCTTGTTGTGTCCCATATCGTCCCTTTCCATACTTGTCTAATTTTGCCTTAAACGCATTGATCATTGTGGCCATCACAACGCTGTCAGGCAGTCGGTTCGAGTACTTAACCACTCGCTTACTGAAGAAGTTCTGCCTGACCTGCAACCCCGAGGCATTTTATTCCTTACTTAAACACAGTCCTAACCACCTGGCTGGTCTGCCTATGGCGGCCCCATGCTCAGCAAGCGTCCCCGCACCAGGAGCACCCCCGTGACCTTTCGATTTTCAACACAGTACATATAAATGAATTGGTGAAGGTGTGTGTTATTAGTTTGTCAGGTGCATAGCAGTCTCCCCGACACTCTGTTAGGCTGTGCCAGATCTGTCGTTCGGTGATCTCTGTGTTCCCTTTTAAGTCATTTCGGTGCTCGATTTCTTTCGTCTGCGACCTCTTCGTTCGCGTAGCAAGACGTTCGGGGTTTAACCACCGCGTACAGACAGAGGCGTTCTCCAAGTCCATCCAGAGGAGATCATACGGGAGCATTTTTGACTGTTTTTACGTTCTGTTGTTTACTTCAGTTTATTGATTGGTACGAGTTTTCATCGACGGGCAAAGTGGGCTCTGTTTAGGGAGTGAGTTTTTTGTGGAAGGCTCTCTCTGTCTCTCGCGCTCTCTCTTCACTGCGCATGTTCTCTGGTCTCTTCTCTACCAACACAACTGCGCCCGAGTCACAACAAGCAACCAAAAATAAGTACTTTTATTTTCTATTTTTAATACCTCTAAATATCATAACTAAAGCTTGGAAACCGAACAGAAACATTGTTCCCAGGAGTTAAGTCCAGTGTCCTGTGTTTGTTTCGCGTTGTTCGAATGTTAAAACAGTACCTGGCTAATGCACTAGTTAGCTAAATTTCGGATTAAAAATGGATACAAGGAATATAAGGTGTAAATCACAAAACGTGATGTAAATCTACAAATACTGTGGCGTTTTCCTCATGTAACTGTAGCTAGCAGCTAGCATTGGTGTCCATATCGCTGTTTTACCTCGCTTAGCCGAGCTAGTTTATTATTAGCCAGCTAGCACGAGCCCGTGGTGGAATTCGGATTGATTGGATAACTTTAACGTTTACGTTTTTGTTTTAAAACTACATTAGGGCAAACTGGGTGATATCTTTGACACTTTGACGGCTTGTTAGAATTGTGAGTAAAGACTTTGGGAAGTTGAGGGGGTGAGTGAAATGCGGCCAACGTCATCAGGGAACGTATAACGTTTACAGTTAGCATAACACACGGGAGTTAGCTTAGCATAAGCGTCAGTGGGAGCATAGGTGTAAGTATAGCAACCGCGCGCGCGATAGAGCGACGGAGATGCCATGGTGGCTCTAGCTCGCTGCTTTGACCGTGTGGCGGAGCTCCTGCTTTCCGCTGGCTCGTCTTGTTTGGATGTGAAGCTCACCAGGCCCGCGGCCCCTGCGCTCCTGCGTGGATGAAGCAGTAGGGATTGGAGCTGTTGCCTGGCTCAGCTGAAACGCCATGCAGGCGGCCCAGTGCCAGTACGATTTCTTCAGCGAGGAGAACGCGCCCAAATGGAAAGGACTGCTGGTGCCGTCCCTCCACAAGGTAAGACCGTTGTGTACGAAACTCGGGAGATCATGTTGTTGTTGTTTTTCCTTCTCCACCTTTCATTAACAATTCACGCACTGATTCAACTCTTCATCCTGAACAATAACAGGACAGGAGCTTCTCCAGGACTCGTGTTGTGTGTTATGTTCTTGTTTTGTATTGTGTTGTGATCATGGCTGTGTTTATTCTGATCTGTATCTTTTCATAACAGTCCGAACACAAATCGCATGATGTCACTTTGGCTATGTTCAGACTGTCAGTCCAGATGTGCACATCTCCAAATGGAACCCAATCCCATATCTGAACATCCAAAAAAAAATCACACAGTATCTAGTTTTTACAAATCTGTTTCAAATCACATTTGTATGTGAAATCTGTTTAGGTCTCACTGATCGGATTACAGGTGTTTTTTTTTTTTATTTTTATGACTTGCAATGCGGCGCTTGGGAGCCTGGTGATGGAGTGATCTCACATACAGTTTCCCAACATCCCACGAAGCTATTTTAAGCTGTTTGTGAAGTTTACAAGTTGATGTTGGTTGATCAGGACTATGGGGTCATTGTGGCTTTATACCAAATTCATCATACCTGCTTTTGGGCAGTCCAGATTTGTGACACTGCTGTTGGCATTGCTTATTAGATTTTAATGGGTCTGTACTGGGTGAACAAGGGTTTTCTGTCCCTGTGCCACAAGCAAGCAGATAACCATATCTGAGTGAGTGAGGAAGTCAGGTAGAGTCGGTGGACTGATCCAAGCATCCACTGACCCTGTTTTTTTTTTCTTCTTTTTTTTCCGGGATGCCGCATAGAGGCATGACAGACGGTCCTCCCCATGTAAGAGGCTAGGTGGACTGGCCACATGCTAATTGGCCATATTTTATACACTTTACATGGTGCTTGGATGTTAAGAGGCTGGCCAGAAAGATGCTACTCCTCCAAAAATCCATTAAACTTGACACCAAAAAAAAATTCAGTTATATCACACTGAGTGGAGAACCCACACTTCCCATGGGATAATGATACAAGCGGTGAAGGCTGTACAGCATAAAGTGGAGCAGGAAAGCCTCCTCCATCTATGACCTGGTCTGCAGATCATGGGTTAGATATGGATTAGATCTGATCAGTTGGAGTATATAATGTGGACGGGCAATGAGGAAGATTGGATTCAGATCGTATTTGGACTGGATATAAACACTGACGGTGTGAACCTAACTTTTTGTATGTGGTTTTAAATCTGGTATGGGTGTGACGTTTTGAATATTATAAATGAAATTGTAAACACTAGCTTTATAAGCTTCCATGTTTTTATTTCTGTATGACAGCAGCTGCGAGCGACGTCTTTATTGTCCTTTTGTATATCCAGGTCAGTTGTAGACCACAACCAGTTCACACTGGAATCTGGTATTGGCTCCATTAAAAACAGAATGCACAAGTAAACAAAAAATTAATCTAAGCAATAAATCTGAATTGAACACTTTGAGTGTAAACATAAACCTACTAACCTGTAAAACATCACACGTGTGTAACCTAAAGTATGTACAAGACCATGACTGCCCATGCTGCATTCCCAGCCCTTATCTGTAGAGGAGAAAACTTACAAAGTGGCTCGGCGTGATCCACACTACACTATTCCAGCCAATCAGTGTTCAGGGTCAGCACAGCTCAAGTACACCTTGTTGCTGATTGGCTAAGGGAAGATGAGGGATGTCATTGCTAGTGTCTTTATCTTCTCAAGATACATTCAGGAGCCAGAACACACTCTTGTGGAGGCACTTTTTCCTCCCACTTTCCATATCAGAAACATGACAGAGTGCGAATAGGAAACTAGGCGCTTCTGGACTCGACATTCTTTTTTTTTTTTTTATAGTTCTTGGAACTGCTGGAGGAACTGGCTGCTTTTTGGTGTTTCTGCAGTACAGGAAATGAGGAGGGCCCTAGTTCCTACAACCATCATTTTAAGGAACTATTTAGCTTCTCTTTCAGGGTAGGTATTCTAACACTATTGGAAGAACCATGTGCGATGTAAATGTACTGTGTGATTGGTCCAGAGGTATGTATATGTTAATTGGTCGTACACATACCAATTCAGCACTGGCAAGGCCATTTTATTAAAAGCTTGTGTAAAGAGAGTGGTCTCAGTGCAGTATACTTTGTATCAGAGTGTAAATAACAAAGCGTACAAACAGACGGAAGGTGAACGACTGGATAAAAATTATTTCAAGTGTTCTAAAACAATTTAAAACACTGGTCAGGGTGAGAGCCAATAACCACGTCCCTTATTCCAACAAGTATGAATGAATGAATATATTTTATTAATAAAGTGCCAACATGTACATCATTAAATATATGTTATGCAAAAAGTACATGTATACACTTTAATTAAAAGGAGAACTAAAAAATAAGTCGTCATAAATAGCATTACTTATTCCCATAGTTCCATAATGAATATATTATTTATTTCCATGGTTGACCTTAAAGCACGTACTTTGCCAGTTTTGTCCATCTTGCTAGGTATACATCATTTCTTAGTCTCAGAAGAAAAGTCAGTCTTTCCATCTCAAGGATCTCTGTAATGATTTCAAGCTGGTTATTTACTATTGGTGGATTCGGGTGTAACTATTAACGGGTAATTGCTTTTTTTGCTGCTACAGTTAATATTTTTAAAGAGATATCTATCGTTTTCCTATTGTTCCTTTTAGTAGATCAGCTAAATAACGTGTTGTAACCGTCATGGGGATGTGTAACTCATGAAAATGCTCCATGCTTCTCCATGTACGTTTAATGCTGAATAATTGTATCTTAGTGCATCTCCAGAAAACATGGTAGTGATTTGCCTCCCACTTCTCCAACATGTCTGGTTTGTCGGTGTTGAATATGTTTTTATTTTGGCCGTGAAAAAACAAACAAGAATCTTTCAGCGAAATTCACACCAATATATAGAAAAAGTTAAAAAAAACAAACTGTTTTGCAATGTTTTTCCACTGCTGATCTGATATTTTATCAATTCATTCTTTCCTTGATGTATACTGTGATCAATCCCCTGTTTGCTGTAATTCCCTGATAAAGCTTTGAGACTATAGAGTTTGTTATATTGTGTTGTTGAATTGTATTATATCATTCGGTTCCCCCCAATTTCTTTGAGGAAATATTGCCATAGTTGTAAATATTTGAAGAAATCACATTTTTCCAACTTGTAAATTATTTTTAGTATCTGAAAGTTTTGTAATATATTTTTTCCTTTATAATTCTGTAAGCAGTAATACCTTGGTTCGTCCAGTGTCTAAATCTAGTATCCCTGCGATTGAGTTTAAATTCTGTATCATGTGCAGTGCATCTAAGGTTTTTTTTACTCGGCCTGTGAAGCCGTCTTTGTTTATCTCACAACCCACGCCCAATACTGTGTGCACTTAACGTCCAGTAGTCGACCGTTTGGGTTTGAACCGTAGCGCTGGACTCCAGCTTGTGGCCCTGTGTGGAGGAGGACATGCTCACACTTCCAGTTTCTCAGCCACACACTGTTTCTGCTCCATCTTCTGTCACACTGAATCCATAGCAACAGAAAGGGGCCGGGTGCTTCAAAAACGACTGGAGCGCAGAGCCAAATTAAAATTCATCCGTATCGCTTCTTCATTGCTTTAGTGCTTTCTCAGAAGGCTTGCGCCGATCTTTCGAGAGCTCTCTCTCTCTGTCTCTCTCTCTGTCTCGCTCTCTCTCTCTCTCTCTGTGCGTGCGCGCGTGCACTTTTGGGACACAGTGTGAGCTTTCCAAACATCACACTTTGTCACCTTTGGACCGTTCAACCCTGCCACTGTTCCTCCAGGACACACCAGTCATATTGGTTTACACCACAACAACAGAATGACTAGCGGTTAATCCTGGACCGGAGTGATGGTCAAACCCACTTGTGTTTCTGTAAACAGCTGGAGCACAGAGATTGTCCACTGAAATATGGACCGGTCCTAACATTGGACACGAGTGTAAGTGGTTTAGCATTGGCTCTCCTGACTGATCGTATTGCAGCTAATCCGGCATTTGATAATTGTTATCGTAATATTGCCAGTGCAACGTGATACCCAATATTGCAAAGTGCAGCACTCGTTTTACACTGATGTCTGATTAAAGAGGTGTGGAAGTGGTGCTTTGAGTAGAGCAGTCCTCTAATGCATCACACAGTCTGGTTTCTGAGAAATGTGAATATGTAGAAACATCATCCTATGTACAAATGTAACAGATTATTAGCTGTAACTGCCACCAGGTCTGTACAGAATGAATGTAGACCCTGAAGGTTAAGCAATATGGAAGTGTGTATATATATTTGAAAAACAACTGCAGTGTGTGATTAAACTGCTGAGTCAGCAGAAACGTACACCAGGCTCGCTACAGAGGCACTCGAGCCCTGTTTCACCTTCACAGAGGGCGCTTTTACTTACGCACACTTTGCGATCAAACTACAGAGAAAGTAACTTCTCGTATCAGATCTGATGGGAGTTAGACGCAACATACAGTAGAAACGTTTAATTTGGTACAGAAAAAAGAATTTATGTTGTGATGGATGGAGTCTCCAGGGTCAGCGCTTCCTAAGAATCATCTTCAGGACGTTTGTGCTCAACAGTCTGCGACAACAGCGCCTGTGTATTGTGATACAGATGTTAACTTCACAGCAAGAAGGCCTGGGTTCGATTCCCAGCTCGGGCATTTCCGTGTGGAGTTTGCATGTTCTCTTTGTGCTTGTGTGGGTTTCCTCCAGGTACTCCAGTTTCCTCACAAATTCCAAAAGCAATGTGAATGGTTGTGTGGGTGTTGGCCCTGCGATAGCCTGGCGAGCTGTCCAGGGTGCACCCCGCCTTTGCCAAGAGTTGGCTGAGATGGGCGCCAGCCTCCCTGCAATTCTAATTAAGATTAAGTGGCTTAGAAAAAGAATGAATGATATGTATATATATATGTATATGTATATGTATATGTGGAGAGATTTAATATAATGAATACGTTTTTTAACGTGGCAGTTTTCACACCGATATCACCCGGCATTCGTAATGTTCAGGATGCTAACATTTGCTTTGTCTCAATTTGTGTGTTCTTTTGTTTTTTGCTTGCTTGTCCCTCACCTCTTTTTAAAATGAATTTTTAAAAAAACTTTCTCCACTGTTTGTCCCTCACATCTTCAGCTGCCATTTCCTCATAGATTGAAAGCCCCGCCCCTTCTGTACATGCCTAAAGTGCTGATGATTGAGGGGGAAAGTACACAGCATTGCACATTCAGCATTTTGATCATTCTGAGTACATCATGCAGTGCACAATTAGTACCTGGATGTTGACACACTTGAGTGTGACTGCATTTCTGCACTCAAAATAGCAAGTACGTGAGTTGAGCCACCCTGCGTGGCTCAGAGGCATTCCCAAGCCCTGTTTATGACTCCTCCGAGCTGTGCTCTCTTCGTGGTCATATTACTGGCTGGGTGAGAGCACCGTGCCAGTATGTGCTAAAGGATAAGCACTTTTTCCTGATAGGGCTTTGCTCGGAAGTCATGGCTAGCGAGTGCATCGTGCCGCAATAACAACAGGGTGTGATTGGGACTGCTCACGCCTTCAGCCATTAATATGCTTTTAAAGAAACTCCGCCTTTTCAACACGGATCTTGTTTCGAGCGTGCTATTTTCGCTTTATGGGAACTTTTTTTGCCTGTGTTTGCTTTATTCGGTTACTGATGATGCCTTGACAATTTTCTGTAGTTTCTGTTCAGGGGATTAGTTTCACTGTGTTTACAACAGAAAGTTGGTTGTGTGCATATTGAATGGTGCGACTGCAGCGAGAAAGCTGATCGGAGGCTTGGTGTTTTATTACGAAACACTCATGGTGGTAGTAATGATGTTCTGATGCAAGTTTATTGATGTTCTCATTAGGATTTGTACTTACAATAAAAATGTCACGTCACATACACTTTTATGGCATTTGGCAGATGCTTTTATCCAGAGCGACTTACATTTATCATATTTTTTTATACAACTGAATAATTGAGGTGGAAGGGCCTTGCTCAAGGGCCCAACAGTTACAGCCTTAATCACTGAGCCACCACCGCCTCATGTCACAATTCTCAAAGACATTACTCAGATGCACAATTTCCTCTGTCTCAGTTTATAAATTTATAAACTAATTTTAGCAATCCAGTACTGTTGCATTTAAGTTTTATTAGAAATAATACTAATAAACTTGTTTAAATGAAATAAGATTGTATCTATTTGAAAAGTTTCGGCATGACGTCACTCACATTAAACAACATCGACTACATGAGAGCTGTATTTTATATTTAACCCTCAATGCATTCAGGGTGCATTAAGTAATATTGTAAGTCTCTACTTTTAATCAGGCTTGTCCTTTGTACTTTTTACCACCACCCTCGAGGTTGTTTTACCCAAGTTTTGTGTGTGTTTGTTAGCAGGATTACACAAAAGATTAAACTATCGGCTATTAAGGTCATGTTTTCAGAATATTTATAATGTATCTTTATCATGGGTGCCAGTATTTATGGATCTAACTATAGGAGTCTGTCTTTAGTTTGGCGTGTAAAGTATGGTGTAAAAATGAATGCGTCCAATTTCTTGCTGTGTTTGTGTACTAATATGTTACTTGTATGAGCATTCATACTTTTCAAATTGTCAGAGCCATGTGATTGGCCAGTTTGATTAAGAAGACAGAGCTGTGTCTTCAGTTAAAACAGAATATAAATGTTTGTTCGCTAAAAGTTTACACAGTGAGGTTTCAGAAAAGCCAAAATCTGTGAATCTGTAAATTTTTTCATGAGTGGTATCTCATAATTGGACAACAGCATGATGGAGGAGTGTAAATTCAAGCTCAGACAAAGTTCTTGCTCCGCATTACTGCTTGCCAAGTGCCGAGGTGCCATCGTGACCCACAGGAATGTGAGGAATGAAGTGGTAGGCATGTTGGCCAAACCATCGCTACCATCACGTGGCCAATTTCTGGAGATCAGAGATGATGTTAAGAAGAAGTGGGGGGGGACCCAAAGGAATAAAGAGTACCAGATGGAAGACATGAACTACAAGACGGAAATCATTATACCTTTATATTTGCATTTAAATTCCTTGTTGTGCATATGAGGAACTCGGTATCACGACTCCCTTTTTTTTGCACGAGCTTGAGTTTCTCATCTTTCCCCACTTTATTTCTGGTCAGGTTAACACACACTGTGATGAGCTCCCGGCGTAAGACGTCAGGGCACATCCTCCCTCCCTCAGCTTGTCGGTTTTGGCGCTGGATTGCGTGGCTTCGAACATGGTTCCACAGGCTGGGAATGTGCTGGCATAGCAATTTGCGGAGAGTGTTTGTGTTGGAGTGTGCTTCACCAGCCTGGTTCCAGCACCAGGCTGGCAGACCTCCCTTTACTACTGTGAAGCAGTGCAACCTCAACAAGGCTTCAGACTGACTTAATATGCACCCCTAAATGCACGGGGTGTTTGAGGCCTTAATGTGGACACTGACAGAAGTGCAACTGAAGTTCATGTTTTAGTTTTGTTGTCCTCTTTTTGTTTTTAGGTCTTGGGTGTCTGGGGAAAGCTGACATTTTTATATATTTATTAAATTATTACATAGCCACATCAATTGGTAAGATGTTGTGCGTCATGAATTGAGTTGCATGGCTTGTAAATTCATGACACGACAGAGCCAGGCAGCTTGGCTTTCACACTCATTCAAATACTGAATGCAGGGCATTGGGACATGGTGGGGATATCTATATTTTGTTCTATTCGCACTCTCTGACTTTGAGCAACCCTCAACTGCTCTCCGGGCGCTGCAGTGTATGTGCCCGCTGCTCCGAGTGTGTGTGTGTGTGTGTGTGTGTGTGTGTGTGCTCACTTTGGATGGGTTAAATGCAGAAGCTAAATTTCCCTTGCGGGAATAATACAGTAAATCAAAATAAAAAATTTAAATAGGCAAAATATTGTTCTAATTAATTAACCGCAATATCACACAATATATCTAAAGTTTTTTCATCTGTTATTGTTTACCCTTTTTCATGAATCTGCATTCAGGTTCAGATTTAAAACACTGTGGAACAGCAAGCTTTAATCCCAGAACCCCTTTGAGTTTTGTGAATTATTAATCAGTATTTTCAAGTTCACTAAAGAATGTTTTGGTCTGAAATGATTAGCTGATAAAAATCATTACGGTCTTATGCATTAGCTGGTACTAAAGTAGTAAAATGTTTTTTGCGACTTTGCTGATTCGGTGTTGTAAATTAGTCCATAAGGCCTGTTAATGATCTCACTGTCTATAATTGTTTTTTGTTTTGCTGACCTGGACTACCCTCTTTCACTTCTGAAAGAGTGAAATGCTGAACCAGCTGCGTCCCACTGCCTACAGCATGCTCTCATTTTCGCGTGTGAATACATGCAGGCCGGCACTGGCCACCCTGCCCGAAAACACAATTCCTCACATAGTTTTCTCGGCCTGGCATGCATGGACCCAGCAGCATGCAAACACACCTACCTCCAGGTTAGACAGAGTGACGTTTGTACCACAGGATAGACGGACCTCTCATTTGGGAGAGACAAACTGATTGACATTGTACGGGGTCTGAATTTCAGAAAGGGCAAAGCAAAAATGAACCAACAACTTTGTTGTTGATGTGAAGGTCTTGATGGTAGACCGGATGTATAAGATGGCTTTAAAACAGTCCAGTTGTATTATGGGATCTGATGTCCCCTGAGACCTCTTGCTGACAGGCATAGAGGCCGTGCCTCCATCTCTGGAACTGAGAGGCAAGGACTTTAAACCTCCTTAATGCAATGGGCACAACGGTAAAGGCTCTGGGTCACCGATCAGAAGGTCAGGAGAAGGTTGAGCACTGGCAACTTGCCACTGATGGACTCTTGAGAAAGGCTGTTAACCCTTTGAGCTACGGGGGCTCTGCCTTCTGACCTCAACTTGCTAAAGGATTTAGGATATATAGAAAAGACTTTCTCTTTGCTGTAATGTGTATGTGACAATCTTCTCCTTCCTCCCTGACATAGTCCACACCTCCTTCTGACGACATATAGGCCATGCCTCATTTGTCAGTTCTTATTGGCACATAGGCCGTGCCTTCTTTCCTAAACCTGACGTGCACTTTCTTTAATAATGCGATGTGTTTATTTCGGCTGTAGATGCGTTTGGTTGATATTTGCTGTTGAATTGTAAAGCTGAGGGCTGTTATTCCTACAGCACCTGAGGAAAACAGACACCGGAGTACAGCTGGTTTTGCTAACTCGGGCATCTGCCTGTTGAAGGAATGTCATTTTGAGAAATCACATGATTTCTTAGAACACTGTCAAAATGGAAACATCTAAGTCAAGTCCTGGTGCTCATTTCACTGTTCATTCTTGATTGTGATGAGCCATTCCCGGAGCTGCTTGCATTCCTGTCTTTTCTGGATTTGCTAAATGAAGAAACCAGAAAATCAGTGCCAGAACTTAATTACGCAGACCTGCTTGATTGCACAGGTTGTTGAGTTTTGGTAGATGGTGTGGCCTTCATCAACGTCTGCATGAATGCCCCAGTTCACATGATGGGAAAATAAGCGCAGTCTGCCGGCTGCCTGCCATAAGACAGATCACTGTGAACATGTAGAGCATGTGGTATTTATTTATTTATTTTGTTTTGTGCTTTCCCCTTAATATGCACCACCTTAAACTCTGTCAGTTAAACCATGCTGCAATTTAAATGCAAGGATGAATAGAAAAAGTGGGTTGATGATGGCAGTAGACGGCCTTCTCTGCAAACAAACAGTTTGTTCCAAGGGAGAAACTCCGATGGTAGTGGCCTTGCAGTCACAGCATTTACACCGAGGTAAAGATGCTGATGACGTGCTTTCTTTTCAACTGAATTAAGATAGCCAATGTTGTTCCATGACCTAGAGAGCGGGGGAAAAGAGTTGTGAGGTCGTTTCTTTTTATTGGCTTGTTGAGGTTCCATAAGCTCTTGTGTATCTTATGCATTTTGTGCAAGAGTGGAAAACTTAATGATGATTACGCAGGGAATCCCCTCAATACGTGTCCAGAAACCAGGAAATATCAACTTCAGTTTATGTATTTGCCCCAGGTGAAAGGAGTGCAGCTTTCTCACTGAAGGATTTACAGTTGATCTCCTGAGAGAAAGAGTGACGTAGTGAAAAGTGAGAGGGCGGATAAAGAGACACTGTTAACTTGCTTAGTCATGTTATGAAACGAGGCCTTGGTCAGGTTGCGAGAGAGAAAAGGAGATGTGGTTGTGCTGAAGCGTCTCACACACACACTCGCTTTGCTTCGCTGTGAGCTCAGAAAAAGTTCCCCAGTTAAAAAAAAACACACACACAACGAAATCACGCCTGTTTTCCATAACCCTGAGAAACCTGCGCTGAAGTGAAACTGGTGGTGTAATGCTGTCATGTGATTCCTCACACGGCATTACATCACTCTGCATTCTGCTTTTCACATAGTTTCAATAGCGAGACTGATGGCTGGGCATTTAGAAACCGCACACGCCCCTATCATCTCCTCTCATCTCAGCACTGTTGTGGTTTTACAGAATGATGCGGTTATTTATTCTACAGCACTGTTGAATTCTCAAATCCAATTGGTCTACAAGATTATTGCACTCAATATACATACATAATTCATTTCCATTTCTATACTAACGACTCACTCACAGACACTTGTGTGGCGGAAGATCAGCCTAATCTGAAACTGTAATAATAAACACATTTTTCTTTCATTATTTTCATAATATGGACTTTTTTTCTGAGGAGACAAAGTATTTTTATGGTAGGAATCTTTACTATGGTCGGGCTGCTCTGCGATTTCTTTTAATATCATGCCAAGCTGTGCTCTTTTTGTCTTATTTTTAAGAGAGCTAGTGAGGGATAGAGATGTGGGATTCAGTCATGTATCATAATTCTTTTGTGTGTGGATAAATGTACTGCCCAGCCTGGCTCCAAAAACCTTTTTTTTTTCCTTCCATTTTTAATTAACATATTTGTATTTGAGGTAGTGAAATGTTAAGGTTCCTCTATAGTTCTACAGGTGGCGCACTCTACACTATTCACAAATTGACAGGCAGCACATCATCCCGTATGGTAAGAACAAATTATTTGCTAACTTAGTGTAGAAATAACAATTAACAAACTTATTTACATGGGTTTATAATTGTAACAAAAAAGTGGAAAAATTGTCGAATTGGGATATTAATAGAGTCACGATACTTACTTAATAAAAATCGAATTGGCACTTGGGTATCATAACATTGTATCGAGTGGCTGCTGATGATTCCCATCCCTAGTGAGGGAAAGGCTGTTTATAACATAGATTAGTCCACAACATTAAATCTAACTATAATAAAATTATTTTTATATACATTTCATGTCCTTCTTAAATAAATCAACAAATTTAAACTGCTGTGGTGTAAGGGGAATAAAAAAAACAAAAAACTTTTCACTCTAACAATGTGATATATATATATTATCTCTCTCTCTCTCTCTCTCTCTCTCTCTCTATATATATATATA
>JBCNYH010000017.1:10383990-10394319 GCA_039654325.1 Tandanus tandanus | reverse complement strand
AAACCCAAAGGTTTGGGTTGTTTTCTTGGTGGTTTTTGGAGTAGGGAAAAAATTTCACCCTTCTTTTTGGGAAAAGAGGAAAACGCACGGAAGAGGGGTTTTTTTTTTTTTTTTTTTTTTTTTTTTTTTTTAATTTAGGATTATCTCATTTCATCAAGCAGTCATGAAAACAGGTGCAGCTCAAGGCCACATCATGTTTCCCACCACTGCCCAAAACAATATGAAACCCAGCAGGACAAAACAAAACCCCTGCTCCAACACTGAAATAAGAACAATGAAGGGTTTTTTTCTGAAAATAAAAAGAGAATGACCGTTAAGTGGCTGCCTTTTTTTGGGGGGGGGTGTTGTTTCAGATCCCAATTTTGTGCGGACCTTCCTCACCACCTACAGGTCTTTCTGTAAACCGCAGGAGCTGCTCGACCTGCTTATTGAGAGGTGAGAGGACGTGTTGACATTTGTGAAAATTATTAAAATGCAGCTCGTTCCAGGGGCATAGTTAGTCTCTGGGAAATGCTCTTAGTTTACATTAGTTGACTTTAAAGCCAAGACTTTTGTTTTACATTAGCTTTAGATAAATAATCTGCTTGACCCCTCTCTCTCTCTCTCTCTCTCTCTCTCTCTCTCTCTCTCTCTCTCTCTCTCTCTCTCTCTCTCTGTGTGTGTGTGTGTGTAATGTCCAGGTTTGACATTCCGGAGCCCAAACCCACTGAGGCGGATCAAATGGCCATAGAGAATGGTGATCAGCCACTCAGCGCCGAACTCAAACGCTTCCGTAAAGAATATGTTCAACCTGTGCAACTCAGGTGCAATAACCAACACAGTTACATCCTGAGTGGGCGGTGTCAAACAGAAATAACGCACGAATGATAATGGTGTTCAATATGGGAATTAATAATAAAAGGTCCAGGTGGCTCGATTTCTTTTTTAAAGAGCTCTCACCACATTTTAGGGTGAAGCTTTAGTTTTTTGCTTACCTTATTTATTTATTTATTTATTTTGAATAAAATATCAAATAATTGCAAATTATCTGCCTGCTAAATATATGGTAAACTACAGTATGTTTTTGTGAAATCAGTACAGATAAATCTCTGCTAGTGTTTCAGCTTTAGTTTTTCTGTATTTCCTTATAATTCATGATTATTTCCCAGTGATACGGTATAATTTAATGTGCATTTAATGGGTTAATATGCAGTAGTTAGAAGACTGTAAAAAGAAAGAGCTATTCGCCTTCTTCCACATACATAAACTTATAGACACCCATGACTGGCTCATTTTGCTGCGATTGACAGGAGAGAGTGTATGTCGTGCCTCCTGTCCTTGGCACCTACAGCTAGTTTCATTTCTTTGGCTGTTTAAAAATAAAAATAAAACCATGTTTTTACTGCTAATGTGACATGCTAGTGCAAAAGAAACCCTTTCCTGATTAATTGTGCCTCTCAGTAAAATTACTTAGTAATTTATGGACTGTGAAAGAAAGGAGCACCCAGGTTTCTTGATTTGCACGCTCGGAATGTTCTGGAGGAGTAAAAAACCTTTAATGGTGCTGTATATTTCAAAGCAAAGTGGGATTCAAATTTTGTGTCTGCAGGGTGCTGAATGTGTGCCGGCACTGGGTGGAGCACCACTTCTACGACTTCGAGAGAGACGCGCAGTTACTCTGCCGGCTGGAGGAGTTCATCGGAACAGTCCGTGGTAATTCTCTCTCTCTCTCTCTCTCCCTCTCTCTCTCTCTCTCTCTGTGTGTGTGTCTCTTTCTCTCTGGTTCGCATGTTTCGTATGTCTGTCCATCTCTCTCATATTTATTCTACTATTATACTTTATAACCTGCATAATTAATAATGTTGAATTTTAATGTGAGTATATTACATATAGCTTACTATTTTACTTATAGACTTATAGACCTGCTTTTTTGTGTTTGAGGTTTAAATGAAAAATTCTGACAAAAGTAAACAATACATAAATAAAACATTTACAGAGGTTTAAAAATAAATAAATAAATAAATATAAAAGAGGGACCCCTGGACAAACCCCCTACTGTCGGAGCCGTAACCCAGAGCCTTAACTACTTTTACACACAATTTAATTTAATTCACAATTTAAATGATGAATTTAATACAGAGCACAAGGAGGAAGAGAGCCGGTGAAAAGTAAATCCCGGATCAGAAATCCAGTAACCAGAAATAATATATTATCTTAAATGAAATAAAATATATTAAATAAAATAATATATTAGCCATCTCTTTAATAATACCAAAATGTAATTGTTCACTTGTTTCGTAAATAACCTACATTACAATTATTTAGTAATTAATTTTCCACTCTTCAGGCTTAGATTTTAATGTTTATTTTAAAAGAAAAAATATGGCAATAGTCTGAACAGTGCACAGTAAAAGGCAATGTGTATCCATCTGAAATAGAAAGTTAGGAAGGTTGAGAAGCAGCAAGTTCAGGTCAGGTGCATGAGGATGAATATGTTCGGCTTGGTAACAGAGGAAGGAGCATGCGATAAGGGCGTTCAGGCTCCTTGACGTTTTCCAAGCTTTGTGTTCTCTGTATGTTTTTGGACGACCAGTCTACTAGCTGTTTGTAATTTCTCCGTTTTGTACATTCTTGGGTACGTTTCGACACGATTGACGACACTCGAGTTTTACAGGAAAAACGTTGTCTGGCGTTTGCAATCATGGCGACCTCTGGAGACCAATGTACGTTTACCACCATTCATCACGGTGTTTCCAGAGATCACTGTGATTGCAGAGGCTAGAAATGTGTACGTGTGAATGGGGTATAAAGCTTTTGTTTAGGAACCCAACAAAGGCACTGTGGGATTTCTCAAAACTTTAAACAAACCTGTGATATAGAATCACGTTAAGATCTTAAGGAACAGTTCAGAGAGAAAGGACTTTACAGTTTTTTTGATCAGTTTTCTCGCCTCTTCAGGGAAGGCCATGAGGAAGTGGGTTGAGTCTATCACCAAGATCATCCAAAGGAAGAAGCAGGCGCAGGCTAACGGCCCGAGCCACAACATCACCTTTGAGAGTTTACCTCCAACCATCGAGTGGCACATCAGCAAACCAGGCCAGACCGATCAGTTCGACCTCATGACCCTTCACCCCATCGAGATTGCTCGCCAGCTCACGCTAATCGAGTCAGAGTTCTACAGGTACACACAGACACACACACCAGGGATGGAAATTAGCACCCGCCAAAGGCGGGTGTATTTGTGTGCTGGCGGGTGAATTGAATCAGTTTACCAGCCACTTTGGCGGGTTCATTCCAGTCAGATCTGATCCAATTCATCTTAATGATCGATATCTTGGTTAAGGCATAACAGTGTGCTTTCCACAACCCTAGAGTTAGTTCCGGTCAAGTTATACGTTTCTGATTGGACCAAAGTGTCAGTTGGACTTCACTGTTAATAATTATTACGCCGCGCTCTGGTCAGCCGAGCCAAGCCGGCCGTAAATGTCTATGGAGTTGGCTACCCTGTTGCTTGGCATTGGCAACCATTGACTCTAAGTTGGAACAATTTATTGTGGCACACGAATAAAGGTAAGCTGGAGCTACTTTTTTGTCAGAGTTTGCAAGAATGGAAATAAATTAAAAATGTGGCGTTGCATCGCGGGAGTTAAAAGAACCGCTGATGAGAGTGTGAAGGAGAAAGGGGAGCCAAGCAAGGAAAAGGCCAAGAAGAGATTTTTTTAATGAAAAATGGAGAACAGCAGAGAGTGGGGCACACCGCGCGTGGCTGTGTACGAGGAAGAAAGCCAAACGATGTACTGCTTGGTTTGTCAACAACGTTTTATCAACAGTTTTATCACTGGCACCAAAAACCTTAAACTGGAAGCTGTGAAGAACCATGAATTATCCAAATGCTATATTCATCTCTTAAAAAATTGCTAAGGGGAAATCAGCACCAGCCATGAAAACTCTCAACAGCCTGAAGACCCCACAGCTGGAGAGGATGGCACTATTATTTAGGAATGCTCATGCAATTGCTAAAAAAGGAAGGCCATTTAACGACTTCGAATGGCAATGCACGTAAGTTATGTTTGTTTACGCTATGTATTACTGTTAGTTGGATTTTAGTGAGTTAAGGTCATTCTCGGTAGCTGGAAGCTCAAGGGTGTGCCTCTGATACCTCAGAAATGGATTCTGATGAGGACTGACTGTCATGTTTACTTTAATAAGCATGAATGAAATGGTTGATCCTCTGTTTTGAATGTGTGATGGTTTGTGTGTCCAGTCTGGACACTATGTAATTGTGTGACACAGCCAGTGTGTTTTATGGCTGAAACGGAGTGACAAATCAAAAGCAAAGCCTTCTCAGCAGAATATTGCCAGATATGTTACAGAAAAGATACCAGTGAGTACACTGTCAATCAGTTCTGTTGTTGTTTGCATGTCCAATTGGTTACTTTAATAATTTTTGCCCCAAATGACCTTCTTGCCGCCGCATGTTGGCTATCTGATCTCTCTGCTTTTCGTTATAAAGTGTTAGATTTTCACTATAAGTGTTGATATTTGAAGTATGACATTTCTATAACAGTTTCCACTTCCTTTGTGTGGGTCCAGTGCAGTTGAACATAGAGAATAATGAAGTACAGTAAATTCTATAGTTGCAAGTAGATATTGCTATATATTACTAACCTTCTAATCACCTAATGATGCAATTTCCACTTCCTTTGTGTGGGTCCAGTGCAGTTGAACATATGAAATAAGTTGAAGTAGGCTTACTGTAAATTCCTGTAGTGGAAAGGAGATATTGATATAGATTTCTATCATCTAGCCTTCATTTTGGACCGCTTTGTCTATTCAGACCTCATCTCCTGTTATTTCACAACATAGTAGATGACCCTTGGATAGTTTTACCCCTGTATTCATTTGTTGGTATCACATAATTACTCAAAAATCTAGTGAGAAATTTCAATGTGCATGTCTTATACAGGAAAAATGTTTCTAGACATTGTGCTGTAACTGTACACACCAACGCTTAAATATAAAAGTGGCTGGTAAAAATGATGACTGGTAGATATTAGAATTTATCAGCCATAGTGGCCGGTGGACAAAAAAATTAATTTCCATCCCTGACACACACACACACGCACACACACACACACGCGCACACACACACACACACACACACAGAGTTTGTTTTAGATTAAGTGTAGTGATGTGATTTAATGGATTTGTTGAACATTATGGAACAAGGCCACTTCCTGTTTGTATTTTTATTTTTCTGATCACCCGCCAACTAGCGGCCAAGAAAATGGGGCACTTTAACACAATGCAGGACATGGGAGTATTGCTTATTGTATCCACTCTCTCTCTCTCTCTCTCTCTCTCTCTCTCTCTCACTCACACACACACACACAAGGGAACAAGGGGACACACTTCCCTTTAACGCTGTGTGCCTGTGGGAACAGGGAATGACTGTCGTACCCAGGATTCTTGTTTTCCTGTGTGACTGTGTTTCGTCTCCCTAAAAGACCTTTAGTTGTCTTCGTGTTTATATTCTGGTCTTGACGGTGTTAAATGCAGTTTATGGCCTTAATGTACTTTTTAAAGCTGAGAGTCTCGTACAAAATTTCGTTATGTGTGAAAATAATGACACAGACTCTTGAATCTTGAATCTTCTACTGGGTGTTCCGTGTACTCCAGCTTTGCAATTGGATGCATATTTTAAACTAAGGTGCTAATTTTGAACCCTCAACTAACTATGTGTTAATAATACTGTGTTAAGTACTTAGTATTGATTTCTAAGCATTAAAATGCATTACATCAAATTCATTTTAATGCTTTACTATGGCACTTGGGATATTTATTTGTTGTTTTATCCCTTTGCAATATTAAATTTGATGTAATTTTAAGTTTGTCTTTCAGCTTATTTTTTTTTTCCAAGTTTAGTTTTGTTTTAGTTAGTACTACAAGTACATAAATATCAATAATTCACTGAAGACGAGTTGGATATCAGGTGATAGTCTCTGAGATGGAACATTGAGGTGAATAATTGTTTTTATTATTCATTCGAAATATTTTCTTGTTTCTGACTGGTGGAACGCCACCAGCGAATTCTTGGTATTCTTCTACAAGCTGACTTATCCATCATTGACAAGAGATAAGTTGAATGATTATTGTATGATTGGCACACACCAATGTTTCTCCTCATAGATATCATATAAGATAGGTTGGCTACACCCGACGGCAGATGGCTCCACCTGACTGTCATCTTGGTTTGTTAGTTAGTACTATTTACGGTGATTAAATTGAAATGTTATATCTACATATTTTAAACACAACACTGAGGCAGATCAGATAATCCACGCTTTGAGAGCAGAGACTCTGTGTAGCTAATTGCATCTGTTTTTCGTCCAGCATACTCCTTTAAATACAAAAGTAAACAACGCTCTGTAAAGGTGTTTACAGGGGAAAAACCCCAGAATAAAATGATCTAAAACAGGATTTTTATAGTTTATATTTACATATTTTTTAGCCCTGACACTGAGGCAGGTGAGTTGAACTCCATACTTTAGGCAGGCCACATGATTAGAATCATGGAGTGAATGTAAACTGTGCTCCATAAAAGTGTTTTAGTACAGACTACCGGGAACATGAAAACAAAAGGAAATGAGGTTTTTTTGTTTTGTTTTGTTTTGTTTTTTTTATAAATTTAAAAACTTTTAGTATGACACTGAGACAGGTCAGTTAGCCCTGCACTTTGAGCCAGTTAAAAGCTGTGTGAGACAGTGTCTTTCTGTTCACTCTCGTCCTTCAGAAATAAAAGAGAACAATGCTCCCTACAGGTGTTCTGGTATTGTATGGGAAACAGGACAAACCTGCTAGAACCATCTTTTTATGATTTATTTTTTATTTCAAAGCCTGATGATGACGCTGCCTGCTCGAGTGCCCGTGACAAACTGTGAGGGTCTGTAATTATGATTATGAAGTGCTACAATGTTGATCACCCCCCTTTCCTCCCTGTCTCTTTCTCTGTCTCTCTTTCTGTATCTCAGGGCGGTTCAGCCTTCAGAGCTGGTGGGCAGCGTGTGGACAAAAGAGGACAAAGAACTGAACTCCCCCAACCTTCTGCGTATGATCCGCCACACCACCAATCTAACCCTTTGGTTCGAGAAGTATGTCACTGGCTTTTGTGTAATCTTCAGTTAGATTAGATACAGTATAATGCATGTATTGCAGTTAGAAAGTTCAATACCATTAGAGAATGTACTGGATATTGGAGTAAAGCTGTAACACTGAAGTTTCAGAAGTTCAGCCTTGCTTAGTAGTAAATTTGCACAGATGGGTCTAACAGACTGAATCAGATTTATTCAAAGATAATTCAAGTCTGCATCCCAAATCACAAAATCCGTGTAAACTATTACATGGTGTAATGTTAGCAGTGGATGTTAATATCATATTCTCCTCAGGTGTATTGTGGAAACGGAGAACCTGGAGGAACGTGTAGCCGTGGTGTCCCGCATCATCGAGATCCTGCAGGTCTTTCAGGAGCTCAATAACTTTAACGGCGTCCTTGAGGTGGTCAGTGCCATGAACTCTTCTCCAGTATACCGGCTCGACCACACCTTCGAGGTAAGTTTTTAAGCTTTGACGATTCATGTGGAGACACAAAGCACATGTAGAGCGCGTTTCTAGTAAGAAAACTTTACCTGTTGTTCCAGCAAATCCCGAGCCGACAGAGGAAGATCCTAGAAGACGCCCATGAACTTAGCGAGGACCATTACAAAAAGTATCTGGCCAAACTTCGGTCCATTAACCCACCGTGTGTGCCCTTCTTCGGTATGCTTTTTTTTTTTTGTTTGTATGTTTATTTCAGTAAACCAGATTTTCATTTCAATTTATTCATTTCTGATTTGTCTGTGTTCAGGTATATATTTAACAAATATCCTGAAAACGGAGGAAGGCAACCCGGACTTCCTGAAGAGGCATGGTAAAGAGCTGATAAACTTCAGTAAACGACGGAAAGTAGCTGAAATCACTGGTGAGATCCAGCAGTACCAGAACCAGCCGTACTGTCTACGAGTAGAGAACGACATACGGGTTAGTCCACTCATAATAACATTATAATAACTTTTTATTTTTAACGACATGGAATAGAAAGCACATAAAAATTAGGAATATATAACAATGGATTTTATTAACTTATGGTTATTATTATTTATAGATAATTGTGAGCTAGTATGAACTTATGCTTCCTGGATGTCACTGCCTGTTTACATGAATAGACAAATGATTCCTTTATGCACCAACTAACTATGAACTAAGGAATATGCCTGACATACAGCAGTGGATTTTTTTATTTCCAGCAGTGGATTTTTTAAGTATTGAATCTTGAATCAGTCCAACAAATGGCTTTTGAATTGAATCAGTGATCCACTGACATGACTTAAAGGCTGCATCTGAATACTCAGCATGTACTGTACTAATGTGGGTAGGTGTGGAGGTACCTACTACCCGGCTGATAGTGATGTTTGTTTGCAGACAATGTATACCCACATATGCCGTGAAAATTTAATGCAATTATTTCTGCAACGATGCAACCACCACAAGATTCACTTTGGTCTGTCATGGTCTTTCCATCAATCCCAGGGAATTCTTCTTCATGGGTTGTTCGGAGGCCCCAGCTGAATTATGGAAAGTGTAGTGCAGGGGTCTCCAATCCTGTTCCTGGTGATCTACCTTCCTAAACATTTTGAGTCCAACCCTAATGGGGCCCATCCGACAAATCCAGTCATTGCTTTAAGTCCTCATTTCCAAGTCTTGAATAGATGATTGGATGGTCAGGTGGGCATAATTAGGGTTAGAGTGAACGTCTTCAGGAAGGTGGATCACCAGGAACAGGATTGGGCGCCCCTGTTGTGGTGTAGCGTACAAAAAAGTTTGTTTTAGATTTTTACCTTAGGACTTCTGCATTGCTGAGTCAGTAAAAAAAATCCAATACATTTCCACTTTTGGTGAGACTTGAAATTTTTCAGAAAGTCTACTGCAATGATGCAGTGACCCAAGTGAGGTGTTTTGAGTGGCAGTCACAGTTTAAGAGGAGCAGGATTACTGAAAAACTACGTTCTGCCCATCGTGATGTATAAACGCCACGCAAAACATCACCTGACTCATTGCTTCATTGCCACAGGCTTGTTGAAGCATTTCAAGGTTCTCCACTGGCAATTTCTTGAGTTAAACACAGAAGTTTATTTGCTTCTTTATGCTTTCTGGTCTATAATAGTTATAAATGCCTGTGTGCTTATTACAACAAAAACACGCATAACACAGGTCATGATGCTGACAGTGATGTCATGTGACATGCTGACTTGTGCAGATCTTTTATTAAAGTAAATAAAATCAGGAAGTCTGACTAACTTCAGTTCTTTGCTTTATCTGTGCTCTTGCCCAATATTTATGCTGATGCAGAAATTCTTCGAGAGCCTGAACCCGATGGAGGACATGACAGAGAAGGAGTTTACAGACCATCTTTTCAACAAGTCTTTAGAGATAGAGCCTCGCAACGCACGCTCCCTGCCTCGATTCGTAAGCTTCTCTCACTGTACTCGATGTACTGAATGAAGAATATTGTATTTTTACTTTTATTCCACACAAGGATACAGTATGAAATCTGCTTCCGCTTCCCACCTACAGCCTAAGAAGTACAGCTGTGCACTGAAATCTCCCGGAGTACGACCGTCTTCGGGTCGGCCAGGCACCATGCGCCACCCCACGCCACTGCAGAATGAGCCAAGGAAGATCAGCTACAGCCGCATCCCGGACAGTGAGACGGAGAGCTGCGCAGCATCCGCGCCCAACTCACCCAGAACGCCCCTCACACCCCCACCGGCCTCTGCAGCCTCCAGTTCCACAGATATCTGCAGTGTGTTTGACTCTCCGCAAGGTCCCTCCAGCCCCTTCCACTCGAGTATGTACTGGATATACACACACACACACACACCTCTTTTATTGCACTCTTGTATGTAAAGTGTGTTGACTGAATTTTTAAAACCATCTAACCCCTCTATAGTTTGGTTGAAGTTTAACCAGCAGTGTACTACCACTGAGCTGAGAGCAGGTTTTAGGGGTGTGTGCATGCGTGTGTGCGTAATCTATCCATAAAAAATTCCAAAACTGGTCAACAGTTTTTAGACAGCAGGACTAGAGAGTACATCAACACCTTCATCTGATCCACCTGTCTGACCGTTTTTAGGACTCTTTCTCTATTTTTGTCTCTCTTATGTGTCTCTTTGGTACTCTGTGTCGCTCAGACTCCCTCCCTCTCTCTCTCTCTCTCTCTCTCTCTCTCTCTCTCTCTCTCTCTCTCTCTCTCTC
>JBCNYH010000017.1:10364285-10383286 GCA_039654325.1 Tandanus tandanus | reverse complement strand
GGGGAAAAAGGGGGTTTTTCAGAGTGAGAAAGACCGTTGGCAAAAAACTGAAAGTGGGAAAACCCCCCCCCCCCCCCCCCCTTCATTCACTCATTCACACTTCCATTACATTTGTTTTGCCTCCTCATATCCTCCTCATGTCACCTTAGCAGGAAAATCCACTATATGGGGTGGGAGAGAAATTATCTTTTTTTTTTTTTCCCCCGTCACAGGGATCACAGACCCCCCTTCAGACATTGTTCATATGGTTTGGAAAAAAAATCATCTGGGTAAGGGTCAGGGGTCATGCGTCCATGGTTCGTGTTTCAGTTTTTTGTTTCATGCTTTCCTGTCTCATCAGTCATTAAAAAGCCTAAAGTTTTCCAAAGAGGATTTGTGGACTTCATTTCTTCTCTCTCTTTGGCAGGGTCATCGTCCGTGTCCTCCATGGTGAGTTTCCATAAGATTACAGATGACCCCCCTGTCCCTCCTCCTGTCCCACCACGACGGCGTCCTGAATCGGCTCCTGCTGAGTCCTCCCCGTCCAAGGTAAAATGTCCTTGTGCTATTCAATGTTGCTGGTTGGATTTAATAAGTAAATTCCCAAGAGCCTTTAATTAGATAATTGATTAATGATTATCAGTGAATGTTTCTGCTGGCAGCATTCTTATCGCTAACTGATGGAGTGAGTAGCTTCTCCTTTCTAAAACAATCATGTAGAAAGACGTATCCCATGACGATGGGATACGTCTTCCAACATGATTGTTTAAGAAAGGAGAAGCTACTCACTGCATCAGTTAGTGATAAGAATTCTAGTTAGCGTAAGAATTCATGTGGGACATGAATAAAAAATGATGCTGAACCGCCAACTTCAAAACTGTGGAGGAAAATCTTGACTGAGTGGAACAGAGATCATCTAAGCACTTGATGAAGTTGGATTGTAGAAAATGGAGAGTAGAACTCAGTTATGTTCAGTGGTGAGTGTAAGCGCATTTCCCCACAAACCTCTCAGAGAACTGGGACTGATCAGCTTCTTGAAAAGAAAATCAGAATATGTTTGAATTTGCTAGAGTGCAGAAAGATCGGACTCTGAAGGAGAGGGGAAAGGTCATGTGATCTGACGAGTCCAGATTTACCCTATTCCAGAGTGATGGGCATGTCAAGGTATGAAAGAAAGCACTTGAAGCGATGTACTTATCATGCATAGTGACCACTGTACAAGTCTCTGGAGGCAGATCTGGGGTTGCTTCAGTTTGTCAGTTGATGACCTGAATGGACTTGTTCTTCCCTGATGGCATATAAAATGGGTGGTCAAATAGTGAAAGAGTGGTTCAGGGAGCATGAGGAATGAGCATTCAGTGGGTGGCGGTGGCGGCTTCCTAATAGTACACATTTCTTGTTCAAATCTGGCACAGTCAGAATTTTACCCCCAAACTCTCTTCAGATTTTGACATACTGCATTAATCCCGCAAGGGAAATTTTGGCTCTGCATTTAACCCATCCAAAGTGAGCACGCGCGCACACACAGAGCGCATTGCGGCACCCGGAGAGCAGTTGGGGGTTAGGTGCCTTGCTCAAGGGCATTTCAGCCATGAAGGTGGCGAAAGGGAAGGAGCAGCTCACTCCCCCCATCAAAACACTGCTTTCCTGCTGGTTTGGGAATCAAACCAGCGACCTTTTATTCCCAGACCCGCTTATCTAACCAGTAGGCAACGGCTGCCCCAGATGCTCACTATATGGTAAAAAGACTTTAGTGTGTGCTGTTTAGGATACAGCTGTGGATATATTATTACCATCATTTCATATCCAAAGTAAATTTTGAGCACCCTAATAGCATCATTAATACACTCATTCTCATCTTTTTTTGCTCTTTCTCTTCAGATGATGTCAAAACACGTGGACAGCCCCCCAGCCATCCCCCCGAGGCAGCCCACCAGTAAGCTGTACCCAGTGCGCTACTCTGTCCCAGACGCCCCCTCCAGCCCACCCTTGCTGCCTCCCCGTGAACCCTTGCGCACTCCCGATGTTTTCTCCAGCTCACCTCTGCTCCTCCAGCCTCCTCCCCAGGGCCGTCGTGCCGAGCCCAGCCACTTTTTTCCTCCGTCTCCGTCACCGCTGGGACCCAGGAAACTCCCGGCCTCGGCTCTGGCGCCACAACTGCTTGAGTGTGATGCTCCGCATGGTGCCGCTGGACCCCCACTGCCCCCACGCCACAGCACGGCTATCCCTAAACTACCCCCAAAAACATATAAAAGGGAGCGGGAAGGTCCACCGCTTCTTGAGAACGCCAACACTTCCTAAACAGGAAACACTAAAGACTACAGAGGAGAGTGGGATATATATTTATATATCACTCACAAAATAATGACTTTACAAAAAAAAAAAAAAAGACTGCTGGACGAAATGCCAGTGTTGGACTCTAGAGGAGGAAAAACTGAAATCAAATGAAAAATGTGCCCTTAAACCGCTCAGATTGTGTTTTTCATGAAGTGCGAACTTTGTCTGAGATAAGCCCGCCGTCCTGCAGGTTGTCTCTCTGTATATTTTTTGGGGTTGTTTTTTTGTCTTGTTTTTTTTCAAAGTTGTCTGTATATGCGTGTGTTAGTTTTTTGTCCTTGTCTCATGTTTGTCCATTTCATTTTGCTGTTCTTTTTTCTTTTGTACATTTGCTTATTTTCAGCCACGAGCTCATCATCCTTTCCTCCCCTGCACAGCTACAGTCAGGATCAGATTTAAAAAAAAAAAAAAAAAAACACGCAAATCATTAACATTAATGCTGGACAGATAAAGACTACAGAGCAGTTTGAACCAGCTCCTAAATAAAGCAAATCAACAAAGCACGGTTTCCCTTCACAGACTATATGTGCCTGCGTCCTGAATGCTGAGGACTGAGCAAGTGTGACGCTGGGTGAAAGGTAGGACTCAACTCGGACGATAGGACTCCTTCTGCATCAGCCTTTGGCTTAACCACACCTCGTTATGTATAAAGAAAAAAGGGACTGGGAGACGTGTGCTGTGTTCGTGTTTAACCCCCACGGGGAGAGGTCTGTGTGCCAGTAGTCTCAAGAGTACCACGAGTCAAAGGTACCCTTCTACAACCAAAGAGGTACTTTTCATGCATTCAAGAAACACAGAAAAAATAATTGATTGTCCTTTGTGTTAGAACTTTTATTTTCTGAATCATTTCTGTTTTTGCCAATAAGTATGTAAAGAAGAAAAAAAAAAAAAACGATTGCCTTCTTAAAACAAGGGAATAAAAGTGTTTCTACCACTGTGTGCTGAGAAATCATGCTAATATTTAGTATGAATAGTGAGAAGTAAATACTTAAAATAATAATTAAAAAAAACAATAGCTTCAGTAAAATGAAACCACTGGATGAGGAAAAAGTGTTTAGTGTCTCGATCCTGATGATGCAAAAACCATGGCATGTACCAGAGTTCCTGCAGATCCTTTTAAGATATTGAGTGCAAGGTACCTCTGCCAGGCACGTATGGATCATGTTGACAATTGCATTAATTAACCCCAAAAATCTGACTAATGGTCCTTTTACACACAGCGCAGTGTAAATAAAATGTGCCAAAAACCGGGGGGAAAGTTGACATTAATATTTACATTGAACATGACACATTCCACTACACTCATCGCTAATGGAGTCCTCAAATGGAAAGAGAGAGACAATTTGGGTATAAGGAGGTGAGAACGTGGTTAATTTCCGTGCTGAGTCCAGCAGTATCACGGCCACTTTCTGACCGATTTCAGGATGTCCGAACGTCTCTGCCATCTTTCATCGGCCGGCTGTCAATTTCTAATGCAAGTGTGAAGTTTGAAGAAGCAACACCCTGATTGGTTGACTGCATGTCAAACCTCCACAAACAAAAATCAAACCTGTGGTGAAAAGCATAACCAAAAGCATCTGCATGAAAAAAAACCCACCCATGCTCAGTGTGAAAAAGCTTTCGTTAGATTTTGGCATAGTTTTAATGAAATGTCTCCCCAAATTGTCGTCTTATGAACATCTTACCATATTACAGAATTAGGATTTTCTCCAAATTTATGACCGGGCTGTGACATTAACCTTTGACCCTGACCTTTCAAACCCAAATAATTTCCATGATTCAGGTAATTAATATATTCACCGTGTCTAACTGAAATCCATCTGGTAGATTTGTCAGGAAATTGTTGACAAACAAACGTCAGAGACAATGCATCCGACAGAGGGAATTGTTTGCCTGAGGTTTGAAGGTTTATTTCAGGGACTATTCTGCGACACCCACCGAGCCTGGAGGGGAATCACTGTTAATTGTAAGACATGGGAAGTAGATTGTTTTTATTATTTTTTTTAAATTTAAAATATAAGTTAAGGTCTATGAAATAGATTTAAATAAGTACTAATATAAAATATACAGTAGTGTGCAGTGAAGATTATACACCACCACTTTTGTCTAAAAGGGCTCCTAATAAAAAGTAAAAAATTACTTCTCTAAATTTTTGGTTAAAATGTATTGAACAACGCTATTGTAGGCAATGAACAAAAAAAAAAAAAACAATTCCGATAAGTATATTGAGGTAAAGTATGGCTAATAAATAAAATTAAAACAGAAAATTCGGAAGGTGTCACAAATTTTATTTTTTTTGACTTTTGCGTAGCATGAATGAACTTCAAACTATATGGAATGGAGAATACAGCAAATAACTCATGGGTATACACCAACCGTGACTCGAACCTGGGAACTATTGGACGGTAGTGGCGCACCCTGCCATTTCCCATTTTTGCCAAAAACAAGGTACCAGAAAAACACGATTTTACCGATGCCCACACGGGACTTAATTTCTTAGACTTTTATTAAAGAAAATTTTCCCCTGATGTTCTTCACTCCAACATGCCTGTGTTGATGAATCTTCACCACATTTAATGTAAAAGCTCACTCATGGTACACTTCCTACTTTTAGTGATGCCCACACAACTCAATGTGGAAAATAATAACTAAATGGTATCAGGATTGATAAATGAGACCCATTAAACAAATGATGTAGGTAAACATAAAAAAGCTAACAGTCTTGTCAGTGCAGCAGGTGTTTTAATTAAAGTTCAGTGGACAATATAGCTCCCTTAATAGAAAGAGAAACGCGTGGACTCTCACAGAGAGGACAAAGTGTTAAGCTAAAGTCTTATTGATGGTTCTGGCGTTCTGGCTTGTTTTCCACAAGGCTCTGCACTCTCGCCAGGATGATTTCGTTGCTGCTGCTGCACTGCTCGGGTCCGTATGGTGCACTAATGCTGAGCACGTTGGCCACGCACAGGACTTCACCCTCATCTGTAATGGGGATGAGGTTCTTCTCCAGCCAAGCTCGCAACTCCGTCTTGCGTTCCTCGATCTCCTCAGTGCTGAATTCCGGACTGCCAGCTGGTGTGAACAGAGACCTCATCTTCCTCTCAGTGTCTTCATTTCCTCTCCTGAGGAGCTGCACGTCTCTCACCGCATGACCCAGGACGACCCTCACAGAGACGCTGCTCGTCTCATCGAAGGTTATCAGGACGAGGCTTGTGAGGAAGACAAACGTGTGGAGAAAAAAAAAAAGCTTTAAAAATAAAACAAAACCTTTTTTTTTTTTCTTATGTTCCAATGTAGTACATATTAAAGCAATTTCTTTCCTCAGGCTGATTTGATTTATTTGGTGAATATTTCCCTCAGTGTTCATGCACCTCGGCTTTGGTGCATAATTGATAAATATATTTATAGCAAACTGTCATATTTAAATGTTGACACACTACACAGCGTGCTACTCAGTACACTGGGATGTTTAGGGAATCACAAGTGTAGGGTTTCACAAAAAAAAAAAAAAAGTATTGGTGGCTTTTTAGATAAGCGTCATGGAGAGAGTTTCTTTGAAAAGCTTCTAGAATATGTATATGAGTGGGTATACCTGGCAGAAACAGGATCCACCGTAAACAAAACACCTTCATACTGCTGTTTATCCTGCGCAGTCACTTTCACCTCCTGGTTCACAAATTTAAACCATTCCTGTGGCAGCATGTTGCACCAGTCCCCCATGTCCGCTGAACAAATATACAGAAAAATGAACAGCTGTTAATAACACTTCATAACAATACCAAAAACTTTCTTATATTTCAAAAGATATGAAAAAATACCAGTCAGGAAATTATCACCGCTTTTGAGCCTGAATGTACCGGAAACTAAACTGCTTAGAAAAGTGCACTGTGGGATATTGAGTTTTTAAATGTAACTTCCCGTCCTTGATTCGTCTGTGGGGGACCACAAAGAACTACAGCACACGGACACTTTTAAATGTGACACGCGGTTGCCTTCTTTGGTTCCGGTTTCAGGTGTCAGTCTGTGGCGTTCCTTTCAGAACAGCCTGTGTTGCGGTTCTATGAAATGTCCAGATACAGTCGGCACGGAGGAGGTAAGTTAAGTGTGAATATTAAATAAAAATTGTAGACGAATTCATAAAAAATAAAATAAACAAATAATAACGGTATCCGGATAGCATTATAGCACGCGCGTTTCGTTGCTCGCGCCTTTGCAACGGCTGTAATGGCCGACTGCTGCGCGTGCACGGGCTTTCTTCGAATTCAAGGATTGCTAATATGTGCTAGCTAGCTTATTAGCCAACGCGTGATTTAGCTCATTTCGTGAAAAAGTGTGTACAATTACACACTGTTTGGGTTTAATCTGTTATAATAACCTTTTAATGGATTTATATTAAAAAAAACCAACCTAACTGTAAATGGATTGGAATTAGCCATTGTCTAGAACGGCTAAGCGAATTTGTTTGTTTATCAACGGTTCTATTAAAAATAGAAGTCCGCCATTTTGGACACTACCTGTACGCCGTGGGTGAAGTTTGTTTGCACAAATTTTCAAGAACTTAATTTAAATACTGTTTTGCAAACCCGTTAGCGTGTACCGCTAGTTTGCAAGAAAGTAGTATTCTTCAGATTCATGAGCCTTTGAGTTCGACTGTTTTGTTGAGTTAACTCGAGTAGTTTTGTCTTTATGTTTATGCACCTTTGCTTCCGTGGCCCGTGTAGACACGAACCCAAGAGCTGCTGCTGTAATCACAATGACTGTGCTCATCCCAGGACTTTTATTTTTACGATTTGTTCGTTTGTAGCTTTCTTTCTTACACACTTAGTACTTAGGGTTTCATTTTGTGTCATAACCTTTTGTAACTTGTGTCCTCTAAGACGTTTTCCTCACACCTGATCTCCACCTGCACCTGTAGGAACCTGCTTTACACTGAGGCCATGATCTCCACGATTTGAGAGAAATCATGAGTGTGAGGGAACTTCATGGAATTGTGAAGATTGTGACAAATTTTTACTGTCAGAAGAATTTGCCGATTATTATGATGCATTAAGCTTTGTCGCCGAACGTGGGAATCGTAGTAGAGGTTAGGCTTTGACAGAACTTTATGCGCCATCGTAGGAGATCCTGATGAACTTGGAACCACAATTACTTTGTTTCGTCTCCTGGATGTACCCTGTCCCTTTTTAATACTCCAGTCATGCTCCACGCCTGCTCATAAATCCATGCTTTTTTATTGTGGACATCGTGGCCCCAGTGTAAACCTAGGGTTAGGGACAGAGAGGCTATTCTTAAAGCACTATACTAATAAAAGTAAACTGGATATTTACATTTGGGAATGTTATTGACAAGGAAATATACTGCATACCTTTTTTCTTTTTTTTTTGTCAAGCAATGTCTGTGTTCTAAAAATACATTGTAGTGTTATGCTTCTGTGTAAAAATGCACTCGACAAAAGCTCAGCAACATGAATCTTGGTGAGAAAATGGGTTAGAACCCCATAAAGCAAGAAGTGAGACAGAGGATAATGGACATGATTGGGCCACTCTCTGAGAAGGCTACAGTAACAGGTAAGAGGAAGATCACAGCGCCACAGGTAAGAGGAAGATCACAAAACTCCTGGAGGAGGGACCTCCAAATATGAAAACCAAAGGATTATACCTGGTAAGCTCTGGAGAAGGTAGCCCAGGACAAAGTGCTCTGGAAGAGGACAGTCCTCAGCCCATGCCTCACTTGTGGCCAAGGGCATGTGTGAATGGATTATTGTTCTTCTAGTTTACCCTAACCAGTCTGAATAGAGCTAATGGTAGTGAGAAAGGGTTGGTAGGCTGTGGGTTTTTCCAAACAAGCAAAATTTAGTGGGATAATTGTTGACCATCACCTTACATCCTGGAAGAACCAGTCGGTTCATCAAACTTTGGGTTTTTGTGGCTCCATGGCTCTAATATAGATATACCCAAAATATCTTGGTTGCTAAGTGGATGTTGTTAATATTATTCTAATTATAGCTGCCATGGTTTCACTGATATCCAATCGCAACATAAAAGGATAAAACCAGAAAACACATGTTTTCCACTCAGTCGTGTCAGTTGCTTGCGCTTCTCACTTTTTCATGTCACTCGCCTCAAACGTTTTGCCATCATTCGTGATTGCTTTGCCTAATGTCATTAAAATAAAAGATTTCCAGATGCTTTGTCGTGTTATTCCTGGTGTGCCTGCAAGAAAATGGTGGACAATCAACATCCAACCGATCAGAATAAAGACCTTGAGTCAGTTTGCTTGTCAGTCATGTTTGCTGAGAATATAAACAGCTCTATATGAGCATCCTGGCAGTGTGTTTGCATGTTTTGCATAAGAAGCTATGAATGAAGCACAGAAGAGTGTTTTAGCTAATGTCTACTCAGTTTAATGACCCCTTCAAGCTCCAGCATCTAATCAAACAGCTGCACTGTTGTGACATGCACTGCTTTTGTCTTATAATGCTATGTTACCCTGAGGACCTTCCTCAGCTGCTGTGGTGGCTGTTATTTAAGTTGCACTGCTCCCCATACTCATCATCATCTTCCACTTAATCCGGGGTCGTGTCGCGGGGGCAGCAGCCTATGCAGTGAGGTCCAGACGTCCCTCTCTCCAGCTCTTCCGGGGGGACACCGAGGCGTTCCCAGACCAGCCGAGAGACATAGTCCCTCCAGAGTGTTCTGGGTCAACCCCGGGTCTCTTCCCGGTTGGACATCACATCAGGTAGGCGTTAGGGAGGCATTATAATCAGATGCCCAAACGACATCCACTGGCCCCTCTCAATGCGGAGGAGCAGCGTTTCCACTCCGAGCTCCTCCCGGATGGCTGAGCTTCTCACCCTGTCTCTAAGGGAGAGCCTTGCCACACTGCAAAGGAAACTCATTTCAGCCGCCTGTATTCGTGATCTTGTTCTTTCGGTCACTACCCAAAGCTTGTGATCATAGGTGAGGGTTGGAACGCAGATCGACTGGTAAATTGAGAGCTTTGCCTTTCGGCTCAGCTCCCTCTTCACCACGACTGACTGGTACAAGCCCTGCTTTACAGCAGAGGCTGCACCGATCTGCCTGTCGATCTCCTGTTCCATCCTTCCCTCACTCGTGAACAAGACCCCGAGATACTTGAACTTCTCCACTTGGGGCAGGATTGCGTTCCAGACCCGGAGGGTGCATTTAACCCTTTTCCGGCTGAGAACCATGGCTTCGGACTTGGAGGTGCTGTTTCTCTTCCCAGCCACTTTGCACTGAGCTGCGAATCGCTCCAATGAAAGCTGGAGGTCTTGGCTTGATGAAGCCAAAAGCAGAGATGAGATTCTATGGCCACCAAACCTGAACGCCTCGGCTGCATCTAGAAATTCTGTCCATAAAAATTATGAACAGAACCAGTGACAAAGGACAGCCTTGGCGGACTCCAACCCTCACCGGAAATGAATTCAACCTGTTACCAATGCAGACCAAGCTCTGGCTCCGGTGGTACAGAGACCTAATGGCCCGTAGCAACAGGTCCGGTACACCGTACTCCTGGAGCACACCCCACAAGATAGCTCGAGGGACACGTTCGAAAGCTTTCTCTAAATCCACAAAGCACATGTGGACAGATTGGGCAAACTCCCATGCCCCCTCCAGGATCCTGTAGAGCTGGCCGAGAGTGCTGCAGGCAGGACGAAAACCACATTGTTCCTCCTGAATCCGAGGTTCAACAATCGGTCGGATCCTCCTCTCTAGTACTCCTGAATAGACTTTCCCGGGTAGGCTGAGGAGTGTGATTCCACAAGGTCCCCCTTTATAAAAAGGAGAACTACCACCCTGATTTGCCAATCCAGAGGTACGGCCCTCGATGACCACACGATGTTGCAGAGACGTGTCAACCAAGACAGTCTTACAACATCCAGAGCCCTGAGTTATTCAGGGCTGATCTCATCCACCCCCGGAGCCAGGCCACCAAGGAGCTTTTTGACTACCTCGGTGACCTCAGCCCCAGCAATGGGCGAACCCCCACCCGAACCCCCAGGGTCTTCCTCCTCCAGGTAGGGCGTGTTGGTGGGATTGAGGAGGTTCTCGAAGTATTCCTTCCACCTCCCGACAACATCCCCAGTCGAGGTGAGCAGCTCCCCACTTCCACTGTAAAGTGTTTGTGGAGAACTGCTTCCCCCTCCTGGCATTGGATGGTGGTCCAGAACCTTTTCGAGGCCAACCGATCATCACTTTCCAGGCCCTCACCAAACTCCTCCCGCACCCGAGATTTTGCATTGGCGACAGCTTGGGCTGCAGCATGTTTGGCCTGCCGGTACCTGTCTGCTGCCTCGGGAGTCCCACAGGCCAAAAAGACCCGATAGGCCTCCCCCTTCAGCTGGACAGCCCCCCCTCACCGCAGGTGTCCACCACTGGGTTGGAGGGTTACCGCCACGACAGGCACCAATGACCTTCCGGCCACAGCTATGGGCTACCCGCCTCAATAATGGAGGCATGATACATGGCCCAATACTCCTCCTGAGGCATTATCTTAATGTCTTCTGTGATCTGACTGCCTTTCAGTGTCCTGTGTTATTCCACACGGGTTGATGGACCCTGTAGGCATCATCTCGGACATGTTTTCCTGCTTAGGTGTTGTGTTCTAGTTTCACAGCTTTTAGTCTGCTGCCAGATGTTTTTCTAACTCTCTCAGTTTTTGCCACTTTAGGAGCTGTAGTGCCTAATAATGTAGTTTCATCATTCTGTTTGTGAGGGCCGTAAGTGTTGGTGTTCAGTGACGCTCACAAATCCCAACCATATGGCTGCAAGTCTCTGTATGTTGGCAGAATGCCACTTTGCTCAAAGGGTAGTAGATGCAGTGCAGTGTTTTCAGATCCATGCTTTTTGTTGCACCTGTCTTGCTTTGTTCTTGATTTAATGCAGCACTACTGTTTAGCTTTTCATGGACAAAGCTTGCATTATTAGAGTGGAAACACCTCATTTGCTCGGTCTATCTGGTGCAGTGGTGATGCCTCCTTTTGTAGAACTGTCAGACATTGAGTCCATTACATGTGTACTGGTGAGTACACAGATGCTTCCTTTGCTGGATAGTGATTGTCGTGCCTCTTTTTTTGCTTTGTGTTCATTCCTCTGTTGATGCGCAAACATGTGGTGACTATACATCCTTTGCTGGACCAACAGTTATGGTGGCACGCCCCCTTTGCTGAATGGATAGACTTGGTGGCCCCACTTCTTTTGCTGTGGAGCAGCAGTTATGGCGATCACGCCTCATTTCCTTTACCAATAGTTATGGTGACACCATCACCCTTGCTGAACTGGAAGGCTTGTTGTTTACGCCTCCTTCGCTGGACATGCATCCGTATGGACCAGCTGACATATCAGCCACCCTCTTTTGCTGAGCTGTCTAGCATATCAGCATACCTCATTATACAGGATGACTCATAATGGCTGTGTCTAGTACTAAAATACAGAGAATTTTATTTATTCTCATACTTGGTGATGTACTTCCTGTAACTCTTCCATGTTGACTAAGGAATCCTGTTTCCTATTTACATAATAGGAAAATTACAAATTTTTTCTTAATGGATATAAATAAGTTTCATTAGGTTGGGCTTTTGGGAGGTGTTTTACTTTGTAGCAATTTTCTCGAGTGCTTATCCGACCTACTTATTATCCCACTGATTTAGAGTAATATCACTTTTTGAGCCCATGAATGTTCTATTTCTAATACGGGTAGAACACATTTTATCGGAGTTGATTTTGGTTCTTGGACCCATAAACATAATCATTAATGAGTTATAATTTCTAGCTTTGTATCAAAGTAATTAAAACAGAGTCCCCTTGGCTATATGTAACGGAACCCTGGAGATCATTAGACTCCACGTTTACTGCAATTCAACCAACAGGGAAAGGGTTCTGTTCAGGAATCTTTGAACCTTGGTGCTTATAGCTTACGAACCAGCTCATGCTTCCACCTATTTTGCAGAACCATTGAAATCAAGCATGCGTCCTCATCAGTTGGTTTATGCCCAACGGAGATTAATAACAAACAGTACTAAGGTGTTTGCGTTGTTTTTACCTGCAAACTTTTCTGTTCTAGCAGAATTTGTCTGATTTATCCATTTTCTGTTGCATTTTTCACTGCTGCGCTTTGCTTCCTCGACAAACAGTTGCCACGCCCATGCACCAATCAAAGAGGAAAGCCCAGCTATCTTGTGGTTCCAGATTGGAAGCAGCATTTCAGACTCGAAACTTTTATTTTTGGACGAAATGCCCTTTAGAGTTCACAGTTTGATGCATGAACCAGAGCCTGTTCCCTGTTGGTGGTTGGCGTGTGAAAAGTTTATCTTGAAATATATTTTGCAGCCATTTATGTTGCCAGGCAAAAATTTTAGAACATCTCCATTTTTCCAGTTAAAGCATAGAACAAAATCTCATTGCAGATATTGCTGCTGAACACACTCATGGATTCTTTCAATGATGGAAATCAAATATTATTATGGAAGTTTTTCCCAACATTGTTGCAATTGTTGGTTGCTTTACCTACATCCCAAACCAGCTCAATGGGGTTTAAGTCTGGAGACTGTGCTGGCGTTCCATGATTTGAAGCCTGCTGTCTTGATCCTTTCTTTTGAGGTAGTTCTGGCATACCGTTTACCATTGTTCCTTTTCAAGTCATTCACTGGACATGAATGCTTTAACTGCAATACCACTGAAAAAAATAGACCACAGGGGTCCAGACGCTCCAGCCGAAAGGACCATTTCATAATATGCCAATATAGAACAAGCATCGAAAGGTTGAAAGCACTAGTTTCAGCGCGCGGCAAGTAAATGTCCGGAAACCTATTATACAGTTTTGCCTATGTGACCTTGAACAGTAGGTCAAGGTCACTCACACAAACTCATTCTATCACTCCTAGTAGTGAGCCAGCATGCCAAGTTTGAAAGCCCCAGCTTCAGCGCGCAACAAGTAAATGTCCAGAAACTAAAGTGTGACGGACGGACAGAACCCATTCCTATAGCTCCTGAGAGGCGGGAGCTAAAAATGGTGGTGTTTTAAAACGTTGGACTGGTAGTTTACATTTGTGTTTATGGCATAATGTTGGTGAAGAAATATACATGGACTTTGGCTTTAAGGAGGATTGCCTCAGAAAATGAAGTATAACCCTAGAGGATTGGTTTGTTTTGTTTTAATCCTCTTATAACAGGGATTGTGCCATTTTTCTTTCAGTTTATTTTTGGAAGTTCGTGGAATTTAAAGCTTATTTTCAGCACGGGGCGAGCAGAAATTGAATCGTGCATATAACCATTGCAGAGGCATGATGACTACCTCTGTAACTTAGAATTGATTAGTAGCAGATGTACATTGGATTATTGAGATTACTTGGGCATGGCTGAACATCTGTGACAGTTGGCAGTCATGCAGAAAGATCAGATTTACAGGAAGGAACATCTGCAAGGATCCAGATTCAGTCCCAGCTTCTGGAGGGATTTTAATCTGCACTGTTAATTATGAAATGCGGTGATGTTTTGATCCCACTTAGTCAGACTTTCTGGAATTAGACTAGGCTTAGAGGTAAGAACGATCAGAACTACAGCATCTTTATTTTCTTTTGTAGAGACTAAAGTTTATGTTGGGAACCTGGGCACTGGTGCAGGGAAAGGCGAACTCGAGCGGGCTTTCGGTTATTACGGGCCATTGAGAACTGTGTGGATTGCCAGAAACCCTCCAGGATTTGCCTTTGTGGAGTTTGATGATCCCAGAGATGCTGAGGACGCCGTCCGTGGCCTCGATGGCAAGTGAGTGGGGGATCATGCATAAGTCACTATGTCACTCAGCTGTTACTCTGACTGAAGAAAGGTCTTCGATAGCAGGTGTTGTCTCTTTATTAATTTTAGCAGTTAGTTCTGAAGGAAAATAGCAGCTTATTGTTCAGCTTGTTTAAAGTGTCTCTTTTAATTGATGGTCTCTAGTTTATGATTCCTTAGAAAGCCTAATATCAAAAGTAGAAAACATAGCAATGCGTTATTTTAAACGTCTGCTAAATCATTAATACAGTAAATAAATAATAGTAATTAAGTTTCTTTAATAAATAAAGTAACTAATCATTAAAATTATGTAGCCTCGTTAAAGGCTCTGTCTCAGCTGGTGCACATCTGTAAATGGTTACATTCTGGAGAGAAGATAAATGGCCCTAACAGTAATGGCCCGAGCCACTTTAAATTTAAAATGATACAATCATTGAAATTAAAAGAATTGCCTTATTACATGAACTCAGACTCAACTTTATTGCCATTCATCCACATACATGGCATGGAGTAGAACGGAATGTCGTTTCGTGTTAGGTCCAGGTGCCGTAGACAAAACAATAACAGTAACGATAAGCACTAAACTACTAAATTAAACAATAATTAAAAATAAAGTCAGAAGCAGTGTTTTACCACCAACCAAACACGAGCTAATGTGTGTTTTTATATTCCATTATCAGTTCATTTTGGCTGAATGCAAAGTTTCCTGGCAAAACCACCCCAGCTCAAAGGCTTAGTATGTCTTATTCACTTGTGTTACGTCTTGGTTTGGTTCTGTGTGTTTGTCAATACAATCCATATCTGTCTGTTTACAATAACAAGAACATGTGACCGGTGGAACGATTTTTGTTCTTTATTTATTTATTTATTTATTTATTTTTTTACATCAACATGTAAAAAAATTTTCTTTTTATTGCTTATGGAACCAAATTGCATGCCATGAATCATAAACCAAAGGTTAATTTGATAAAACTTGAAGATTTGTCATTGTTCATGCCGTTCGTGTCTGTGTTGTTGGTCGCCATCTGTGTTGTTGGTCGCCATCTTGAATGATGATAGTTCTGCACTCTTGCTGCCAAATGGCATGTATGTTTTTGTTCTCCAGTTCATCAGCATAAGCAGATGTTTTCAAAATGAAATGTTGGCCGATACCATTTCATTTCCAAGAGGAAACAGTGTTTTTTATGTGTATTTGATATAACTGGTAATCGAATAGGCACCTTTAAAGATGTACTGATATTTTAATCTCACCTGATTAGTGAAATTGAGCCTCTCTACTTTTGCACATTGTACATTCTTCACATTTTCGTTCCCTTATATTCTTTGTTTCAGAGTGATCTGTGGAACTCGTGTGCGTGTAGAGTTATCAACAGGTATGCCGCGCCGCTCCCGTTACGACCGGCCGCCCACTCGGCGCCCATTTGACCCTAACGACCGTTGCTATGAGTGTGGTGAGAAGGGACATTATGCATACGACTGTCACCGCTACAGTCGCCGCAGACGGAGCAGGTAAAGAACAGCCAGAGCAAACACCACAAGTTCAACACCCACACAGTAATGAATTACATACATACGGTATAACAGGTTTATTAATGTTCAGAAAGCCTGATTTGCATGGATATTCTGCATGCTGGTGTGTTAATCTAATTTATGTAAATACACTCTCAGATGTTGTCTATGCTGTATTTTCCTTGAAATAGATTCTCACACAGGTCTATACTGCTCTTTATTGTTGAAAATTCTGATGTTGCTCTCAGTTTGTCCTTGTGTTGCTCCTGTGTATACATATAGTGGTCGACCGATTTTGTCAATTAACGAGCCATGTGAAATGTGGCTGATTATTCAATTTTAATTCAGTTTTGTTCCACATGTGAGTTTTTCTTTGCTTCTGTTTCCCCAGGCTGGCTTATTGAGAATGTATATGATTCGTAGAGAGTTGTTTAAACAAGTTTGTTAACTGTTAAAGCTGCTTTGCAACAGTGTCAGTTGTAAAAAGCACAAAGCAAATTAAAGTGAATTGAATTTTAAAGCAATACTTTTTAAGAAATGAGAATGCCACTGTTTGAAATTATTAATATATGTGTAATCGTTTGAACAGATTTAACCCCCGTCACACTTGATCATAAGGGGCGTGGTCAAAGTGGGAAAAAATGTCAAGTTTTCAGGTTCATGCTTGGTCCTTACTGCAGTATGTCCATGCCAAGTTCTCACTGTCTCTAACATTCCCATAGTTCTTACCACGCACATGATTACGCACGCACCACGTCCAATGTGTTCTTACTACACTTTTATGACTGACAATCAGGTTACACCACACGCTTACCACATTCTACACGGTCCGCATTTGTTTAACAAGTTCACACCATGCTTGTACCATGTCGGTGGAGTCCCTACTAGGTTTTAGTTACGTCATTACTTCGTCAATACAGTCATTACTACATCCTTAAGTTCTTACTGCATCCTGATTTGACCAGACGACTTTTTTTTTTTTTTAAATATGTTTACATATTTATATATGTTCGACCATGTCCTCTGCATCAATTGAGATGAAAAACCATATCCTTATTGCTTTCGACTGCATTCTTACAACATTGTAGGATTTCTTAATATGTTCATCCAGTTTGGAACATGGCTAAGTGTGACGGGGATTGTGTTAAACATAGAACTATTTTAGAGTCATCTCACCTCTTCAAGTTTCCCATTATCATGAGCACCAACAGTTTGGTAACTTACTAAAACAATTTCTTTCTTAACAAAATTGAAATAATTTGAAGCACCAAGAGCATTTGACACTTCAACATGGCCAGCCAATCACAGTACATCATAAAAGCATGTGTCGGTCAACCCCTGTATGTATATTTATTTTATAAATGTTTGTTTTCCTTCTAAGGTTTATATGATGCTCAATTGATGTGTTCGATTTTATTTAATGACTCACCTGGTCAAAACCTTTCAGGTTTCATCGTTTGATTCAGAGTGTCACGACCCTTTACGATTTCATGAATCTTCTAGCAAATGCCACACTTATGGTCACCTGCTTTGACCAGGGCGTGACCATCCAGACCCTCTCTAAGTCTCCTGCCACTTCTACCTGCAGCTATTCGTATCATTCGGGGCACATATCTGTGTGTGTGTGTGTGTGCGCGTGTGTGCTCCTCCCCCAACTCCAAACCCGAATGATCGGCAATCTGAGCGAATTTGACTATCAATTCGGGCCCACGATTTTGCTAATGAGAGCATCGAGACCTCGCCAGACAAAGCACTTCGCACACTTCTATCAAGTCTCAATCAAGCGATTTGGCTGTCAGTGCGATCATCGTTAGAAAGCGAAGAAAACGACTAGATGCAGAGGTCGACTGATGATAGATACTTCTAGATCGCCTAGATCTGCTAGACCTTGGTTCCAAAGAGGGTCGACCTGCAAACTTGCAAGGTTTATTTTAAGTACCAATTAATGTGTCTCTCTCTTTTATTTAATTTTTAAATTTTCTTTGCCTGAAATTTCGTAGTAAAACGTAATGTGTAGTGTCATAAGCTCTCTGCACTGTTTTCTTTTGTTAAATTTGAGAAAGACCTACTTAATGCAGGGACCCAGTAAAAAAAACTGCTGTAAGTAATGTAGTGCTAAATGAATTACTGTACCTTTTTCCGTTCATATTAGGGAAGGCCAGTGACAGAGGTGCAGAATTCTGTAAACACATATAGGAAGAAGCAGTGCAGGGACAGTTTCAGAGACAGAAATAATGTCTGAATGTCTTGCTCACTGTTCTCCTGTCGAATCAGTACTTAAAATTGTTTTCTTTCTCATTGCATCCTTTCATCCACACTGTCATCTCTGTGCCCTTTTGCTCGGATTGGGCAGATCTCGTTCTCGCTCACGCTCTCGTGGAAGGAGGTATTCCCGGTCCCGATCTCGCAGCCGGAGCCGAGGCAGGAGGTGAGTGAGTGCACGTGACCGTGTGTGTGTGTGAGAGTGTGTGTATACTTGCACACTTCACCCTCGATTTCCCGTACCCCTGTTTCCCGGATTTCAGATTTCCCGTACAAAATCCAGCGCCGGATATTATTTGGTATTGCAGGACAAATGCTTTGACAAGTCCGGGAATCGATGATGGAAGTCCGGGTCGGTCATGATTTTCCAACTTCCCTCCTGTCCAGCCCGTTCCCGTCCGAGTGGATGGACGGAAATGAAGCCGCAGAGGGGCACGAAATGTCCGATGAACAGATAGTGGCATCAGTGACGGGAGAGCGAAGTGAAAGTGAGGACAGTGACGACGAGCCAGAACCCACATTTAAAATGAATGTGATAAAAGAATGTGCTGATTCGCTCCTTAAGTTTGTGGAAACACAATATTGTGTATTGAGTGTCGGATAAGTGTTGTAAAAGTCCGGGACTGCTGCTGAATAATGGCGATTGCCGGACCGATTATGGTAAATGTCCAGGAAAGGGTAGGGACCCCGGACATTAGCGATTGCCGGACTTTTGAGGTTCCCGGACAGCCTATCCCTCTAATAAGCCGGGAAATCGAGGGTGAAGTGTACTTGCTACATATTGAGTAGAGGAAAACATTTAAACCAACAGAATGAGAACATTTTGCGAAGTGGGGACGTTTTGGCATGTCCTCATGTCTTCAAAGGGCTGTTTGAGGGTTAAGATTTGGTTTTAGGATTCAGGTCACAATTAGATTTGGTGCTTAGATATTTAGTTGTGTTGGTTAGGGTAAGAGGCTAGGGAATACATATCAATGACTGTCCCTATAAAGTTATAAGTACAACATTACACAATCTCCTATGAGTGTGTATGTATATATATGTGTGTGTGTGTGTGTATATGTGTGTGTGTGTGTGTGTGTGTATTCAGATTAACCACAAGTACCCAGAGAGGAGCCTGCTGGT
>JBCNYH010000017.1:10348412-10364185 GCA_039654325.1 Tandanus tandanus | reverse complement strand
TATATATATATCTATACATACTCCTCAAGACTCCATCGTTGATGATCGTTGGTCATAAGTTACGAATTCTACCAACATACTAGGCATTCGTTGGTATAAGTTATACGTGTTTAAAGTACACTAGACTTTGAGTCTTTGATTCAACTTATGAGTAACTTACAAATAACGTGTGATCGTATAACTTACCTTCAACTTAGCTTCACCTTATAACCAGCGTATGCAAAACGTATGAGCCATACGCTAGCATATGTTGAAAATTTTGTGCATGCACATTTTTTGAGGACCTTGCTGCACTACGACTTATACCAGCGTGCTGTTAACTTACACAAAACTGACCCATAACTTATTTGATGTACGGCAGTGTAGTCGCCAAATTTCCCATACATCGGCATACACTGGATAAATCATCAATGTGTGACATGGGCTTTAAATATTAATACAATTTACAAATATATTTTGATTAAATGTCACAGGATGTTGTCCACCGAACTAAATATATGTTTTTAACTGTGGGAGAATAATACAAACAGATTAAGAGTGAAATGTAGCATTTTTGGCCAAAGGCGATTTGTTTTTGTCACAGCCCATATCAGCAATTTAAGGGACTGTGTGTAATAATTACATTGCAGATTTCAGATTGCACTAAAACTAAGATTATATTCCTGATCCCTCTTTGAAACCTGTATGACAATCTATGGAGGATGTCAATTGTGAGAAACCATAAATAAAGAAACCCCACCCCCCTCCCCCCAACACACACACCCATCTAGTAGCACTGATACGAGTATGTCAAGTGGTAAAAATAATTTTGGTAACTATTTAAAAATTGCAATATGTAAATCTACCATAGTTCTGGTGAAAGACAACAAATATTGTATAATAACGGTGGCACGGTGGCGTAGTGGTTATCACATCCACCTCACAGCAAGAAGGCCTGGGTATGATTCCCAGCACAGGCATATCTGTGTGGAGTTTGCATGTTCTCCCCGTGCTTGCGTGGGTTTTCTCCGGTTACTCCGGTTTCCTCCCACAGTCCAAAAACATGCACAGTAGGCTAATTGGCTGTTCCAAATTGCCCCTAGGTATGAGTGTGAATGGTTGTGTGAGCGTTGGCCCTGAAAAAAAGAGAAAAAAAGGAGGGGAAAAAAACGGTAAGTAAAGTATTGTAACGCAGGACTGAGGGGCATGATGGGGATAAAGGCAGGACTGGGGGAGCATAACGGTCATCATTTTATTTACCGGTATTATCTTCTATCTTCTGCCTATTATCTAGGCAGATTGTTGTGTTTATTGATTATTGACCTACCCCGAAATTAAGCCCTATGGTGTTTTTTGAACCGAAAAAAAAAATAAAAATAAGACAGTGTCTTATTATCGGGGAAACACGGTAGCTTTTAGCTTAGCTTTGACATGGATGAGGTAAAATAAATACAGCCAGCGCCGTCTTCACTGAAGGAAAATGCTTGCACTTCGGATTTTACATTTTCCGGGTAAGAAGGAGCTTGACATTACATATGCGGTGTGCAAATCTTATATCATATACTTGTGCAGTCAAGTATTTCAGGAACACTTCAAATCCCCGAGCCCACATCTTACACCATCACCCGGAGCTAAAAGAACCGAATCAGCAGCTTCACTAAACTCCCAACCAACTCTGAACGACCAAAGCGGATCAGTACATCTACAGAACCAGTTGTGAAGTAATATAATTTATTTCTTTCTTATAGAAGAGTTGTTCCTAGCTTATAGAAGAATGTAGTTACTTGTGAAATTGGCACCCTTTGTTTGTAATGGTTATGAATCAAAAATCGGTTTGAATCGAGAATCAATTCTGAATCGAATCATCACCCCAACAATCGGAATCGAATTGAATCGTAAGTTGTTGTTAGATTCTCATCCCTAGTAGTAGCAATTTGAAACAGCCAGTTAGCCTAATGTCCATGTCTTTGGACTGTGAAAGGAAAGCAGAGTACCCAGAATGAACCCACGCAAGCATGGGAATAACATACAAACTCCATACAGAAATGCCTCAGCCAAGCCAGGGACTCAAACCCAGAACCTTCTTGCTGTGAGAAGTACGAACCACTATGCAGCCCAGATCAGAAAAACGTTATTGATCCTGGAGAAAACAACTTAAACTTGACACCCTCCTCCATCTCGCCGAACCCTTTCCAAGCTCTTGCCTGACTCTCTAGCCCCTCAGAGAGCTGAGATGCGAACTGCGGATGTTAGGTTTTATGTTTTTAATTGTATGTACACTAAATATTATTAGAAAAAGATATGATTGCAATTAAAACAAAGAAAAGCCCACACACTAGATTTTAGATACTCCTCTCCCAGTCAGAAATTATCTTACAAATGACTTATGTCACTCTATATCCGAAAAGATAATTTAGTCTCTTCATGTTCTTCTTTCCACTGATGTTTCTGTTTTTCTTCTTGAAGATAATACGTATTATCTGACATTTTTTACAAATTTGGAGCATAAAAGTCTTACAAGTGGTTAACTAGTTTATATTAAGCAAACTTTACTCTTAGTTCTTCTTTGTCCTAGTTTATGTGAGCATTTAATCCAAGCAGTACTACAACCCTTGGCAAAAAGTATGGAATCACCACTCTTGGAAGATGTTCATTAAAGAAAAAAAAAAAATTCACAGACATGCCACAAAACTATTTTCATTTAACATTCCAACCTTCTGGCCTCATGTAACACAAAAATTAAAAAGAAAGAAAATTGTAGTCAATTGGAACTGTTTTTACAGATCAAACAGAGGAAAAAAATATGGAATCACTAAATTCTGAGGAAAATATTATGGGTTCACCATAATCTCTTTGCAGTTATAAAACAAACTTCTCTATCCGATTACATCTGCTAATTAGTCTGCAGTTTAAAAAGAGTGCTTGCACACTTTAGTGAGCTGTTGAACTGAGCTGATTGACATAAATCATGGCTCCAACATGAGAGATGTCAGTTGAAACAAAGGAGAGGACTATAAAACTTCTTGAAGATGGTAAATCTTCATGTAATGTTGCAAAAGGTGTTGTTTGTTCCCAGTCAGCTGTGTCTAAAATTTGGACCAAGTACAAATCAACTGGGAAGGTTGTAAAAGGGAAGCGTACTGGTTGACCAAGAAAGACATCAAAGCGTCAAGATAGAAAACTTAAAGCAATATGCCTTGAAAACAGGAAATGGACAACAAAACAAATGAGGAACAAATGGGCAGAAAGTGGAGTCAATGTCTGTGACCAAACTGTAAGAAATTGCCTAAAAGAAATGGGTTTTACATCCAGAAAAGCCAAATGAAAACCATCATTAACATCTAAACAGAAAAAAAACAAGGTTTCAGTGGGCTAAAGAAAAGCAATCAAGGACTGTGAATGACTGGATGAGAGTGATATTCAGTGATGAATCACGAATCTGCATTGGGCAGGGTGATGATCCTGGAACTTTTGTTTGGTGCCGTTCCAATTAAATTTATAAGGACAACTACCTGAAGAAAACATGCAAATTTCCACAATCATTAATGATATGGGGTTGTATGTCAGGTAAAGGTATGGGAGAGATGACAGTCATTACATCCTCAATAAATGCACAAGTTTATATTGAGATTTTGGACACTTTTCTTATTCCATCAATTGAAAGGATGTTTGGTGATGACAATTTTTCAGGATGATAATGAATCGTGCCACAGGGCAAAAGCTGTGAAAACTTTCCTTCAAGAAAGACATATAATGTCAATGGCATGGCCTGCAAATAGTCCGGATCTCAATCCAGTCAAAAATCTATGGTGGAAATTAAAGAAAATGGTCCACGACGAGGCTCCAACCTGCAAGGCTGATCTGGCAACTGCAATATGAGAAAGTTGGAGCCGGATTGATGATGAACACTGTTTGTCGATAGTTAAATCCAGGCTTCAGAGAATTCAAGCTGTTATAAAAACCAGAGGTGGTGCAACAAAGTACTAGTGGTGTTTTTGTTTGGTGATTCCATAATATTTTCCTCAGAATTGGGTGATTCCATATTTTTCCCCTCTGTTTTATCTGTAAAAACAGTTGCAGTTGACTACAATTTTCTTTCTTTTTTATTTTTGTAAGTATTTCATAAAGCCAGAAGGTTGGAATATTAAATGAAAATAGTTTTGTGGCATGTCTGTGATTGTGTTTTTTTTTTTTTCTTTTTCTGCACAATTAAACAATTGAATGAAGATCTTCCAAGAGTGGTGATTCCATACTGTTTGCCAGGGGTTGTAATATTCCTAATATATGATGTAAAAATCTAGTGCCCTTTATTAAAGTAGCACATTGCTTGTTGTCTATGGTACTAATTTTAATTTAATGAACATTACAATACAGTGGAAAATCTGAGCAGGTTTTTCCTCCATTCATTTATTAAAACTTAACTTTCCCTTTAAACAGTTGGCCGGGGTGAGCAGTTGTTGCAACTGAAGCCAAGACAAAATATAACATAAAGCCTGTAACAAAAACAAGGCAGATTTATTATCTGGCAATATTGTGACTCAGTTTTGTTTTGGTATATCTCTGAAATTATGATTGTTATTATAGTACTATAGTATAATAATTTTTTTAAATCTTGTGCACTGCATCTTTTTAATGATTTATCTTCCTGTTTGGGGTTTGGTAGTGTGGTTGCGCATACACATAGATATATACACAACATGGATTCCGAGTGAATCTATTAGACTTGCTGTGAATGTCAGTTCAAAGTTCGTTTGTGTTCTAGATCAAGGTCCTTCTCTCCTCGCCGTTCTCGCTCCAGGTCTCCGCGGAGGTCCAGGTCCGGCTCACCAAGAAGGTCTAGGTGGGTCTTGGTGTAAAATTTCAGAGTGTTTTAGCAAGAAAATGTTGATTCACACTTGAAGAGTTACTGTGTGCGTGCAGAAGGAGTAGCAACCGCAGTAAAAATAGAAGGGTTTCAAACACTTGCATGTGTGTCTACAGTACATTAGTAGGAAAAATAACTAATAAGCAACTATCTAAACAGCATGTTGGAGCCAAAACCAGGGTCAAAATTTAACTTTTAAAAGCAGTCATCCAGAGGACAAGAGTGTTTAAGAATTAAACCATCCAGAGAAAGATTTTAGTCCAGGAAAAAAATTACAACCAATCACATCAAGATAACTGACTGACAGACGCTGCTAACGAGATCCTTTAAACATTTACCATAAGAAAGCGATGAACACAAATGTAATGATTCTTACCTCAATGGTAATATTTTAGGAACTCAATTTATAAAAGACAGCAGGACATCCATTTTCCAAAATTCAGTCGTCAGCGGAAAATAATTTTGGACCCTGAAAACTTTTCCAGTTGTCTGGATTACAAGTATTTAATCTACAGTGACATTAAACCAACTGAGTTTTGTTAAAACATGCCACCATAGTTTTGATTGTTGTCATGAGCTATGTCTTAAATTGCAATTTTTCTTCCTTTGACCTTTGGAGAAAAAAGGAGAGAACAGTCCTGAAACCTCGAATGTTTGGGTTGTTTGAAGATTAATTGAAGTTTTTTTTTTTTTTTTTTTTTTTTTTTTTCAAAATTTAAATCAAAGTAAAAACAGAAAGGTATAAAAGGAAAACTTAACACTTACTTGAATACTACTCTGTAGTGTTATGTGATTTAAGACAATGCTGGTTTGTTCAGTGAGTAACGGAATTATAGCAGTAAAACCCAAGGGCGTTCACAAGCAGCTCTCCAAAAAGACCATAGGATACATGCAGCAGCCACCCAGAATACATGTCATAAAGAGCACGTATTGTACAGGCGTATGTGCCGCTCCTTTTTCCATTTTAGTACTACAGAATAAATGAAGTCTTTTATGGCTCCATCTTGAAGATATAATGTGCTGGTGTATAAACAGGGTTCTTTAAACAGTTTCAGCAGCAATAATATTTTCTCTTTTTTTGATTTTAAGGTCTAGATCACGATCCAGATCTCGGTCTGCCTCTTATCCAAGGAGCAGGTACAGTATACAGTAGCAATAAATAAAGCTGCCTCTAAGATGATGTTGAGATGACATAGAAACATGATTGCTTTGTGTGATGGGTTGTCCTATTTTTGTTGATTTTATTATCATTATTATTTAATTTTTTTTAATGTAGATCAGGCTCTGTTGGGAGATCCAGGTCTGGTTCTGCAGGCAGGAGGTAGGGGCGCACACACCCACAAACACTCACCACTGTAATGACTTTTGTGTTTAAATATTTGAGTTTAAATATGCATGCTATGATCTGTGATGGTGAAACAACAAAGCCTTTCTTTTGCTCGCTGAGAGATGTGAAAGAGCTGCTGTTAGACACTTAACCTCCAGGGAATTATATACAGCTGCTTAAGTGTGAAAAGCATTACTTTAGTTTGCTTTGGAAGAAAATTTAACCTTTTTAATGCGTCCTGTGCTGCAATAAACACAAAAAGCTTGTCATAATTATGCAAACACTCAGGATAAACAAAGAAATTGGAGCATAAACAAATGTCAATATTAAATAAAGGCTGTGCTCATAATCAGACAAACATAACCAAACAATAAAAGAGGATGGAATTCACTGGGAGTGACTGTTACCTCTCTGAAGTTAAGGATTTTCCTATTACAGCATGTCTCGAGGTGTTTATTGTCTTATACCACAGCAATTTGCAGAAGATTTTTATAATTAATATATCATGCATTATTCCTTATTAGTATAGATAAAGAAAAGCAAACCAAAACAAGATTTTTATAGTTTATTTATTTATTGTTGTTGTTGTTGTTTACATATTTTAACTGTGACAGAGACAGGTCAGGTGAGCTTTGTGTGCACCGAGCAAAGTGAAGCGCTGTGTAGCTAACAGCATCTCTATAGCCTACGTATGTTTAGTAAATACTACATGAAAACTTGATTTGAGCATTATCCACTCGGTGTAGTGACATTTAATCCTCTGATAGCGGACCAATCAGATTGTGCCGTTTTCATGTAGTATATGTACTAATTCAGTGTGTTCTCTGATCAACAGCAGTATTATGGTGCTTTGATCATTTAACGAAAACTCTTTTGGTTGAACAGTACAGCCTGTGTGAAAATTTGATACGAAGCCTGTAGACACACTGCCAGTAGATTCTATGGGATTCTGTGATGGAGTCAATTCACTGTGTTTAAATAGGAGGGAAGATACTTTTCATTTTGTCTTTGATGTTTTCATTTATTTATGGGACTAGTTGTCACTGTCTTTTTTTTAGTGAAATATCACTAGCTGCTTATCAGCTTCTCTGCTTTTAACTGTGAGATGACAGTCACCAATTTTTTAACTTGGATTTTTGTTGGCCTGAATTTTTTGCCTCCAGGACCAAAAATGTACTTGTTTTTGTAACCATGCATGTACTATGCATGGTGCTGGAGGCTCATAAATGTAAGAATTTTATTTTGTTTATTTTTTAATGGTGTGGCCTGTTTGTCATTCCCGTCTCTGTGAATGAGCTGTAGAAATGATAATGTGTTAAAATGAGTGCATTAATAAACTTCAGTGATGTACAGCTGCACTCCTGCCAGAGCTGCTGTTACAGAAAATTAATCAACACCAATCAGATTTCAGAATTTAACAGCGCTGTGGTATAAAATTGAAATAAACGCTATAATCAGATCATCTCTAATGCATGGCACACTTCATTATCCTGCATGGGCTTCAGGCTTTCTCTGATAGGATAAGGAAAGAAAATAATGCCATGTGAGTCATTTCTTATAAACTGAAGGAAACTTTTTTTTGTTGTTGTTGTTTTAATCTCAGCCTTTGCAAACCTAGAGCGTCACCTCAAAAACAAAGGTAGGTTTCCTTCGTTACTCCAAGGTTGGGTTTTGAGTTGATGTTTTTTGCTAGTTGTTGTTGTCTTGTATGTGCCAGAGATCAATCAGAACTGCAAAAAAATCACTTATGCAAGTATCGTCTTACCCTTTTCTTTGTTTTTACTGTTGCTTTGTTGTAAATATTATGACCACCAGAAGGTGGCGATAGTGCACATAACTGCAATTAAACTACAGAAGATCAATGTGTTTAGGCTGAGTTATATTTCTGTACGGAGTCCAAGCCAAGTGTGATGTTGATGGTTGTTCAGGGTGGTGAAGCATTTATACTTGTATACAAGGTGTGTGTGTCCTCTAGGAGGCATTGTTGTATGAAACACACCAGAACTTACTGCTTTTATACAGAATAGTGAATAGAAAATAACACAGGTAAAATGTTTGAGTGGTCTGAATTCAGATGCATGAGTAATTCAGAGCACTTCAGTAGTAAGTGGGGGGGGTGATCAAAAGAATGATCAAATATATACTGAGAGGCATTAAAAACGCAACAAGCACAAATGTACCACATGTATACAAACAGGAAAATTTTAAAACAAATTTAAGTACTCAAAGTGTGGGGTAGTTACGAATTTCTCATGAGTAAAAATGAATGCCCATGTTAGCGTGTGCACAGGGCTGATACCTAAGCCACTCCTTGGTTAATCCACAAAGTAGAGCGTGAGATCAAAACATGTTTGTTGTCAAGTGGCACCTCTGGCTATAAAAAGCCTGGTATAAAAAGTTTGTGAAAAATGAAGATACCACGACTGCCAACAAGCAAGCAGAGGTCATGGGCTGAGTGCCGGAGTGACTGCTGCAAGGGTAGCATCACACTTTGGCGTGCATCGTTCAACTGTTGTACGCCTTCAGACACGCCACAGACAGACGGGAACCACCCGAGAACGAGCAAGAGCTGGCCAGCCACGTGTCACTACACGTGCACAAGACCGTCGTATCCGGGTGATGCATCTGAGGGACCGTTTCTGTCCAGCAACACTGACGGCGGCTGAGGTTCCTGGTACCCGCCACAACCACATCAGTGCTCGTACAGTGCGCAGAAGGCTCAGGGAAGAAGGTATCCGGTTGTTCAGAGCACATGCTGGTATGGTCCTGACAGACCGCAGGCGCTGAAGAACACAAATGTTTTTACTCGCCACTGTCCATGCCTGAAATGTCTATTGTATTTTATTTAACTGATTTGGTTAAACATAATAAAATTATGGTATTATTTCAATGTTGCGTTTGTAATGCCTGTTAGTATGTTTCCCAGAGCCTACCAAATAGCGTTTTGTTTCCATAAAACACCCATTCCTAGTTCGTACACCTTAAATCACCAGTCTGTTCTTGTAACAAAACAATTCTCGTTTTTCTCCTTACAGTCGCTCCCCTTCTCAAAGCCCCGGCAGAAGCAGGAGCCCAGGACGAGATGACTAGAGACCCTTCAGCTTCTTTTTTTTTTTTTTTCAATCTTTGTCAATCTTTGTTTGCATTTGTTTGGAACTGAACCCCCCAACCCCCCTTGTTTACATGACCATAGTCATTGCAATACAGGTAAAAGAAAAAGAGAAATCAGATAAGATTCTTTGGTAGTTCAGATGAGGAATGACCTATTGTGTTGTATGTGTTTATAGAAGTAAGAAATAATTTTATCTTTGTGCATTTCTCATTGAATAGAGTAGACACAGTTTGCAATACAACTAGAATTTGGATTTTGTTTTTTCCCTTAGTTTTGTGTTTTTTTTTGTTTGTTTTTGTTTTTTTTTTAAGAATATGCTTATTAAATTAGGTTCATATTTCACAAAAACACAACCTGGTTATTATTTTTAATTTGTTTTTAACTTGTCAATTTGATTCCTGCATGTAGGTGGTGCTGTTGTGTTGACTTTCCTATAAAATAACGTGAACTATTTCAGTGGGTTGATACAGCTGCCTTCAGTTGTCTCTCACACACACACACACACGCACACACACAGAGGAATATTAGGATTTTACTGATCATCTCAATGAAGTCAAGCCTGTATGCTGGATTGTTTTGCTGTTTGTTAACACAAGTCATACAATATTAACAATATGATGTGCATTGCTCTTTGCTACCGCAGATGTGCACAGTTTAAGCTTAAAGGGCAGAGGAAATGAAAAAAGGTCATTTTCTCTTTTGAAATATTTCACAAGTTGCAGGTGTACAGAGCAAAGCTAAGTTGGGTGTGTGCGTGTTTGATCTTGATAGGATGTGCACTGCATTAGCAAGTGGAGCATCTGTCTGACTGGTGTATTACGGAACATCTGTTTAAAGTGATATCTGTGTGCACCATCCACATACCTCCACATTGCTGCCCTCTCAGCACAGAAGAAAATGGTGCATCTGTGTTCGTTTCTTTCCTTTTAAATCTCTATGATGATAAGACACAGAGACAGCCTGCTTTCTTTTAATAGCCCCATTAGCTGAAGGCAAAATGTCAGCCACCTAATGTGATCCGAGCCATGTGCGGATCAGAGCTGATGCGACTCTGATGGAGGAACAGCAGGGTGGATATGGCCTTCTGAGGCACACAAGCATGGAAACGATTACGAGTGACATTTATTTAACGAATCAGGTTCATTTGTTCATTTTAGTTGAATTATAAAGAATGTATATCCGGTCATCACTTTAAAGGCTTGTTTACAGAGCTAATGTGGGTTTGATCATCTTACTGTTAATACTCAGGTTGGGCAGTATGACTAGTATATACTGTAACAGTATTAGGATATGTAGTTATGGTAAACATTTAGAAGTAGCACTAACTGTTGTAACTCAGTTGCAAGTAGTTAATTGTTTTAATATTTCATTCACTTCTTACTGCAATAATTTCACAAGATTTAAGGTTGAAAAGTGGGCAAAGATGGGCGGGGGGCATAGATTTAAAAATGAGCACAGACTCATTCAGGTGCAAGAACTGGCTAATTTTAATTCATTTATTTCATTTTTGTAGTGCAAATATCAATGTAATTATTTTTTATTGTGCATTTGTGTGTGTATGCACACACAAATTCCACCTAGAGTGGAATTTAACCAAACCTTAGTAAAATTTGTCCAATAACATGGGTCCATGCTGTTGGGCAGGCGCAGTGGTTAGCACGTCCACCTCACAGCAGGAAGACTCAGGTCCGATTCCCGGGCTCGGGTGTTTCTGTGTAGTGTACATGTTCTCGTGCTTGCGTGGGTTTTCTCCGGGTACTCCGGTGTCCTCCCACAGTCCAAAAAAAATGCACAGCAACAAAGTGTTTTGAAGAGTTTTAGTTGTTGGTACGTGTTCTGTTTGTGTGGGTTTTAATGGTACCATTTGCCCTTCAGAGGAAGAAAGTGACTTCGGTGAAACTGAAAGAAAAGGATTGAGAAGGCCTGTCTTGGTGCAGGTGGTTAGCCATGTCTGGTGTGTCTTGCATCACCTTTACACACTGATATAAACGCTATGTTCAAACCCAGATGTCCTTAAAGCTTTGTACATCAGCTTTTTGATATGGAAGAGGTTTGGCGAAAGAGCTCAAATCGGTAAGTCGGGTGATCCCTACATGTACCTGTATATGAACAATGCATTTGTATAAACAATCAAAAGCCTGTCTGATGTATGTAAATGGTAATGATGTATTATTTGCACATGTGTCTAGTTTTATTTTATTCAGAAGTTTACTAGTTTATATCAGAGTTCTTGGATTAGTACCTGTATGCTCTTATTGTTGCTGTTTAGCTGCCTGGCATTCCGGCATCTTCCCTTCTTGGAGCTGGTGCATCTGTCATATTCTCACAATTTTGCACTAAGGTTAATACAAATTATCAAAAGCATTTCAGCAAATAGCAACTTCATAGATTTAAGTAAAAAACACCTAATGAGAATATACAAATTTTCAGTATAAACGGACAGTTTGAAGGCTTTCCTTCCTCTTTAAACTTAATGACTTCGTAGAGTTTTTCCAAACAGTTAGCTCTACATCAGCATGGGCTTCATCAACAAGGTTCATGATTTTAACCAGTGGGATGGTGTTTTGAGCCATTTTCATCCCATTTCATTGTCTCTAACATTGATGTTTCAACACAATGAATGATGGATAATGCAATAACTAGGCAGGTAAACGTTTCACTGTGCTTGCACAGTCCATTGGTTTTGCTGCCTTGAAAGCAACAAGGCTAAAAAGTGGAAGCTAATGTATGTAATGTAATAATGTAGTAGTTATCTAGTTACATGCATTAATAAAGACTTAGAGAGATGAACAAGTATATTACTATCCAATAATAAATTTCCATCCTCGCATCGCACAAAGATATTGCTCAGGCCCTGCCTGGTGTCTGTCTTTATCTTCTCTCTATGTGTGTGTGTGTGTGTGTGTGTGTGTATGTATATATATATATATATATATATATATATATATATATATCTCTACCTGCAAGATAATTAAGCAGGAGTGCTGTGTTAAGGGTTTGCACTGTGTTTCATCAGTTTTTCCAATACTGGTGCTCCAGATTTTTAAAGGCTCATTGGTCATGCATGCACACTAATTTAAAACAAGTGGTGCGTGTTATAGTAGCAGCATCAAACATTGGTTTTGACCACGAATAAAGATGGTGCTGTATTTTCCCCTCCAGCTTTACTGATTTATTCTTGTTCCAGTTGTGAAGAATCAACAGAACTTAATTACAGAATTTAATTTCTGTAATCTACCACTTATCCAATGTGTGCCATGGGTGAGCTGGAGTAACCAAAATACACAACCATTCACATTCACACTTGCGGGTAGTTTAGAGTAACCCGTTGACCTAATGGACATGTCTTTGTACTGCAGGATGGAACTCATGCAGACATGAGAACGTACAAATGCCAAACACAAAGGCTTCAGTTGAGTCTAGAATCTGATTGCAGTGATGCAGCAGTGCAAGAGCCGGACCTACGAAATGACTAAAGCGCTGCTGCAGATCCACACCATTGATAACTTTTGGGCTACATCCTTTATATTTTCACATACCTGTGAAATGAGGATCTGTTGTTTGTCAAGGACCTGTTCCTGTAGTTAGTACAATTTACAGAGAAGCAACCCTGAGCTGTCAAAGCCTCATTTTAGTTTCTCACTCTTCATGCTGGTGTAAATTGTATCTGAGAGAGAGTAGCAGCCCCCAAGGATATTAGTGGAGCATATAAGTGAAAGAATCGTTTAAATAATGATACAAGCATGAAATTTGGTACATGTACTCTTCAAATCCCACTCTTTTCAAAAATACAGCTGACCAAGCAAAAATCCAAGATGGCGACCCACATTGATTTTAAGCCCCATAAATGTATCAAAGTTGAATATACAGTTGAGTATTGCGGACACTTTGGTACCAAATGCATACCTGTATCTCTTCTGGTTCTTGAGATACACCACCCCGGTACTTCTACAGACTCGGGAAAGAGAAAAATTTGTACCATTCATTGTTGTTAATGAATTTTGTGATAGGAAAACGTTATTTTCATAACCCATTTTATTTTGAGTCTTTTTTTCCATTACGGTAATAACATAAAATTCTAAAACCAAGATGGCTGCCATGAACGATTCTTGCTATATTTGCAGTTATCTGCTGCACTATATGTTTGAATAGGGATCGTGTTCTAAGCAGTAGGTTAAATTTAATTACTCATGTTCAGTTGTGCAGCTCTTGAATAAAGCTTTCAAGAATTAAAGATTAAGTGATATGAATCAACTTACTTTTGCATGGTTCAAGGTTTTAAAATTACTTTAAAAAAAAAAAAAGGAGAGAATGTAATATAGTATCGCCATATTTATAGAGTCACGCTACTTACAGAATCGCAATACAAATCAAATCAGCACCTAGGTATCATGTCAAATTGAGTGATTCCCTAGGTGTAGCATATCCATCTTTGATATACACTGCCCTGCTAATTGCTGGTAGTCAAATGGAATTGTGGGTATAAGTAGGAAAGTGAAAATAAACCAAATATATCAGTTTTGTTCAACCTCCTTGTTTTCAGATTTCTTTTTTCAGCTTGACTACAAAACAAGACCTTTTTGCTAAGAACTGGGCTTCAACTGTTGCAAACTGGGGAAAGAAAGAAAGAAGCTCAGTCATGGAAGTGTTAGGAAATGAGCTGAATACATTCTCCATCTCACCACAAGGTACAAACCCCAGCTGGACCTTCAAGCCTTTTGTTCACACACTATGCTCTTACAATGGGCCAGCCTGGGTGGGGGGGCACTGCACCTTGTTAGCTTGCTAGCTGTAACAGATTTATGTAATAGGATTGCTAGAGAAGAGAAGGCAAAGCGCAAAGAGAATATGAGATCTATAGCGCTAAGAATGAGCCCCAGCAGTTGATATTTTTTGCTAGATTTTGGTGAGATCTTTGGCTACAGTATATTCAGCACGACAAGCCGAATGTGCAACAGTGATTTGTTTCCTTAAAGCCTACTTGTTATTGATTTATTTAGTCTTTGCCTCACTTTATTTTTAAATAGACCCCTGAGAGTTGTGTGAGAGAAAATTCACTCAGTGCAAATTGCAGCACGGTGAGCTAGGTAGCAGTGGTTCAAGGTGCTTTAGTAATGATGACTGCATTATTCAAATGTATGCACCACTGACATTTCACATCCTCATGGTGTGACAAATTAACAGCAGCAGGTACCAGGTACCGCCAGTGCAGACCACACCCGATCAGGAGAGCTGCTGCATGCCTTGTGGAGGATATTAATAAGCATGATGTGTGTATTGCATGAAGAAGCTATGATGTAAGTGTGTAACGACCAGGAGAATAAGTGGATATTGTTCATTTGGGTGGATTTGATCTTGTTAAAGCTTTAATGTCCTTGCATGGCTAAACCGTTATTAAATGGTTTGAATATCCTAATTGTCTGAATAGCAATTATAGACCAGGTCCCGCTGGTGCTGGTGAGCGCTGGCAATCTATTTAAAAAGCAAATGAGTCCATCAGAATTATAACCAGGGGTCCGGTACGTCAATTTCATCTCTGATCATATGGGCCACTTCATTTCAGATGCAGATTATTGTTAATCATACCTCAGTAAATTCAGCCCAGGGCTTAAAGAAAACACCAAAAAATTTATTAAAAACTCAAGTAGTTTTGTGTGTGTGTGTGTGTGTGTGTGTGTGTAACTTACATGCAAGAAATGTAAAACATTTAATATTCTGTATTTGGCCCTGGTGTGTCACCAACCATTATTAACTCAATTATATATACACATGTTTATTTATTTATTGTGTGTGTGTGTGTGTGTGTGTGTGTAATTATTTTTATTCCTGTAATAGTTAAGCAGTGTTACGAGTTTGGAAAAATAATAACAAAAATTTTTTTTTTTACAATCATTTCTTCCCAAACGTTCTTGCCTCTCTGTAATTTATAATAATGTGATAATTTATGAAATATTATTTTATTCAGATGTTCAAGATATAAACAATTTCAACTTTAAACCTGCACTCATTCATTCTAATCCAAAACACTTTGAAAAATTCATCAAATATCTCCTCGTGATCTGCTATATGCCCGTTCTGTGTATGTGGGCTGGAAAAATCAGCAACAGGAGAGTTCACTCAGGACTCCCTCAGCTATTTCCTGCAGTTTGTGCTATTTAAAAAAGCCATGGAAACACTGCGTGCCATTCTGACATAGAGCTATCTTAAGTTTTTATAGAAATGCAGCATGGGTTTTGTATCCAATCAAACCAGGAAGTCGTGCATCATAATAATCATTCTTTTACTTCCTGTAGACAAATGTAGACATTTGGCATCATTTTTTTTTCAAGATTAAAAAAGGAATTCCGTTGTTTGAGGTAGTTTAATACTAAGCTAATTTATGTTGTTTTTCGCCCTGTCCATGAAGGGGGGGGGGTGGGTAGGTGTGTGGGTGTGTGTATCTGTGTGTCTTTGTCTTTCTTTGTCTTTGTGGGTGTGTGTGTGTGTGTGTC
>JBCNYH010000017.1:10326281-10339227 GCA_039654325.1 Tandanus tandanus | reverse complement strand
CTTTTACATGCCTCTCACCACAGACAGTGAGAGACATGGCCGGCATTTGATAACCCAGTTAGCTGCACTGGGGGAATAGTAAATTAACTGTGTGTCAAATCAAAAATAAAGCCACATGCTATAAATGTGATACATTAGTGTGAAAATCTACGCACACAAAAAAGTTTATTACATGTGAAAAAGTCTCAGGTGTAAAGTGTGTGGGAATAAAAGTTTCTGTTTGGGGAAACCACATACGTTTGTTATTTTGTATAGCGTCTGCTGCCGCTAGCACTGAGGTCAGCAGCCGACAGGAATAGTGAAAAGATATAAAACCCAAAGCAGAACAGTTTGTGTTTGCTCCGACACCCCATGTGGCCAGAGAGTTGTTTCCTGTTCCTGTCTTGAGCAGAGTAACATTTCTAACTGTTGGCTTTGTTCACATAAGCACCGCTGAGCTGAATGAATATTATTTCCCCAGAAGAACAGTGGTCACTGGTCATACTCACCTTTTCATACTTTCACAACACTTTAGTTCTGTTTCTGCTTGTACAACATCTATTGTACTGAGCCTAACATTTTATTATAACAGCAAAGAGGAATGGAACCTGGAGTCCAATGCTCAAGAAACACATATGAGTGTTATTGTCAAGTGTCCATAAACTTTTGTCCATACTGTATATCATGCACTGACATTTAAGTCGGCTTATATAGTCGAATCCCCTGTGAAAGATACAGGAATAGCACGTAAAAACATGAATCAGTTCCAAGAGTCCACTTGTTTTTTGGTTTTTGTCTTCGTATTATGGATGGTTGCCTTCTGCATTTTCCATTATGATTATGACACTCTTACATTTGGCGGCACTGAAGAGGACATTCCAGCGATTTGCTCAATTTTGGATTTCAGTTAGATCCTCATTTTGTGAATTATACATGTGAAGACAGGTGAGTTGGCTGAAAGAGTCTGCTCCTTCATGAAAGATACACAAATGGCATGTAAATATGTGAGTCAACTCAAAGAGTCATGTCCTTTATGAACGATACACTAATACCATATAAAGACATGCAAGTGAGCCCATAGAGTCAACTCCGTCATGACTAATATATGGATATGATGTACAGACATTAATTGACTTTAAGACTCGATTTCTCGATGAACTTCACTGGAATGGCACTTGACAGGAGGGGAAGTATAATGCAGCATATGGTGTTGTTTAAAAGAGTACACGTTTCTGTGTTTATCTGCATCTCACACACATGATCGTAAAACTGTCCTTCATCCTCCCACACACACTCTCTCACTCCAACATCCATTGTGCTCTAGGCTTAGTAGATCAATGCACACAGCTGTTTCCCTCCTTCTCCAGAAACAGACCCACCTCTTTCTTTGCCCTAGAGATACAGCACGAGACAAAGACATGGATAAAAAGACCCAGGATGAGTGAAAGGGTAAAGGTGGGCTGCAATGCGACAGCCTAATGGCAGGGCAGAAAGAGGTGTGTAGAATTAGGCTGATAAATGGTTAGATTTGGAGCTTTTCAAGTTCATGAATGACCGCTGCATTTGGAGTGTAAAGGAAGACAGATGTGCCTCGTTCATGGGTCTCACACTCCTACATGAGTAAGAACTAGACCATATGGCATGGCAGACCTTTCAAGTTTTGGTGGTGGTGGTGGTAGTGGTAGTGGTGGAAGAGGTGGGGTGGGGTGGGGTAGGGTGAGGTGAGGTGTGTGTGTGTGTGTGGGGGGGGGGGGGGGGGCTTAAAACCATTCACTTCCACATGTTCACTAGCTAAATATAAGTCAGGAAGAAACTGGCAAGAAAATCACATCACCAAGTGTACTAACAGATATACTGTAGTACACTACAAATGTATCCTGATCAGCGTCTCTCTCTGCCCACCATCAACATGTCCTTCACAAATACTGCAAAATTTCTGCAACAGAAAAATAAAAATAAAATATTACACTCAGCTGCTAGCCAAGTGAACATAATTGGCTGTGTTCTTAGGGTGGAAACCATACATGACATAATCTCTCTCTCCTATCAGTCACATCAGTATTAACCAATCAGTGGCCTTTGTGAGATCCTGTATGGGGGACAGAGTAGGTGCTTTCTTCCGAGTGTGTTATGGGACCTTGAGACGTTAGGAAAAACTGCTAACCCCTGCATTTCATCCCCCGCTAGTGCTTTTTATGGTCATTTATGTTTAAATGAGCCTCTGTATCACTAAAACGTATTACATACGCACATAATATGCAATAAGGATGACCAAGACCGGCACACTTTAAATAACCTCTTTTTGCAGAAGCAGAAATATGTAAAGTGTTATATGATCTTTGCTTTGTGCTGACAAATTTCTTCTATTATTTTTTCGTGGGGGAGTTCTTCTTCTTTAGTTATTCAGAAGTGTAGGGCAGTACTACATATTTCGAATGCCACCGTGGCAACTTCCATTAAATGTGCAATATATTTGTGTGAATAGTTTGGAGTATTCAGACACAGCCCAAGTCTTAAAGGGGATTGAAGCACTCCAATCAAGCTCAAGTCCAAATACCAATGACAGTCCAGATTGTGACAGAAAACCACCCAGCGGTTTCCAACGCCAAGCTTTTACTTCTTAGCTTCATTTGTACTGTATATTGTGTCTGTATTAGGCTTTTTCTGGAAGAAAATTTGTTCCCCCAAGACCACTGCCCAATACTGAGTCAAGTCCAAATCCTAATACTAATAATAATGTAGATAAGACAAATCCAATCAGTACACAAAACATCTCAAAAATCCTACAACAAAGTCTAAGTTTTTATCAGATAAGAAGCTTATACGACAAAAAGTAATATTCACTAACAGAGTACTGGACATGGAACTTGGGCACTGTATGCATTCATTCATCTACAGTTAATGACTTATCCTGGTTTATATGAAGAATTTGTTTATGGTTTTGGAAAAAATCAACAACTACCTGCTATCATTTATACATTACCGATACTGTTTATCTGTCAGGGCTGCAATGGAAGCTTTAGCCACTCCCAGCTGACTTCGGGTAAGAGTCACTCTCAACAAGTTGCCAGTCTATTGCATGGCGAACACAGAAGCAAACAAACATTCACATTCACATTCATACCTGTGGTATCCACTTGGAATAGTGATTTTTAATTCTGAGATAGCGAACCAATCAGACTGTGTCAATCCCTCCCCGTGTATCATAAATGTTTACTGTAAGCTAATATCATGGAATGGCATGGAAATATTTTTCTATCTGTATTTACTAAATGCAGCTCATAACAGCCAAGTAAAAGATATAATCGCAACAGTTTCGGGGAAAAAAAAAAATCATTCCTAAAAATACTTGTAATCAGGTCTTACTAATCACTTTCTTCATTTCACTTAACTGGCTTGCACTTGTGATGAATGTAATCATTCCAATTAGTTCAGAATAAAAACAGCTATTCCAAGAGCATTCCAGTGCTTGGAAGTGAAACTAATCTTACACAATCAACTGGGGGTGGCAAGGCACTGTTAAAAGATCTCACGGATAAAGTTGTGGAGATGCACAAGTCAGGAGCTGATTCTTTTCTTTATAATGTGCATGTCTATGATCTGTGGGAGGAAACCGGAGTACCTGGAGAAAACCAGAAGAACATTTAGGTTTCTTCTGCAGAGATCTTATGTGTGTAAGTGATAAAGCATAAAGCAGTTTTGTGTGTGTGTCTGTGTCTGTGTCTGTGTGTCTTAACCTGCAGTGTGTGAGTGTGTTTTAAATAGGACTCACTACAGGCTGACACAATCCATTCACCCTTACATTGGCAGGGGATGCGACTGAGAGACATTAGATGAACTCAGTGCTATGTGTCAGCTAGGTGTGTGTGTGTGTGTGTGTGTGTGTGTGTGTGTGTGTGTGTGTGTGTGTGTGTGTGTGTGTTTGTTTTTCTCGCAGCTGTACCTAGTGAGTGTCTGTAAAAGATCCAGAAAGCTTTAATGAGTCTTAACTCCGCACTGCTGTTTACATTATTCCCCTACCATGAGACTTTAGTTCCATGATCTAAGGCTAGGACTTCTTCAGACGAGCAAAGCCGAGTGCTTTCCTAGAAGCTTCAGTAAGACCTCACTGGATCACACATCTTAGAAATGTAGAGGAACTAAAGCCGGTTCATAAATATTAAATTCTACAAGTCGTGGGGCTGTGCCTGTGGCCTATAAACCGATAGCCATTTCAAACAGGATGCTGCCTTTATGAGGGCTCGTGGGTGACATAAAGAAAACATTGTTCAGCTAGCCTGAGCTCTTTAGACATATATTGATTATTTTAGCCTGTCAAAAGTGCTTAGGAAACCATCACAGCTGCAAATGGGGGATGATAAATCTCTGCATCCTGCTCCGTGCCTTCTCCAAAAAGAAATCAAATCAAAAGTGAACAACACAGCACTAATAACACAAGGTTTGATGTTACACAACATGAGCTCTAGCTACACACAGACAGTTCTTTGTTTCTGAAACCATTTGCAGGGAAATAGCATAAATAACAATGCCTTAGTATGGTCGTGGGAGAAACCTGTGTGGTTAATAATAAAGACTTCCTCAGTAGCCAAACTTCCTGCTCAAGTTTACAAGCAGCACTATTAGAACCAAACTCCTCCTATTTACACTGAAACTGGAATAAAAAGAAAATAGCATTAGCTCGCAGTATTAGCTTACACTAAACATTTATGATACACGGGAATGACACAGTCTGATTGGTTCGCTATCTCAGAATTAAAAATCACTATTCCAAGAGGATAATGCTTGAATCAAAACGTCAGGCATGCAGTGTCATCATTTTACACTTTAAAATAAAAAACTAGGCCATAAAAATCTCAGTTTAGTTTGTTTATCTTGTATTTCCCATATTATATACTAAAAACCCTTTGCTTTACCTTTGTTTCTAAGTGAGTAGTGAACAGACTAGAACAGTAGCCATTAGCTACACAGAACTATTAGCCAGCACAAAGTGTCATGATTAAAATGTGTAATTATAAACTATAGATATCTCCATTTAGTTTGATTTGTATTGTTTCCATGTTGAATATACTAAAACTCTCAAAGAGAGTTAAAGAAACACCTGCTTGAGTGTGCACTTAAACTTACCTGTGTCCATCAGAATTAAAAAACAAGAAAAGAAATAAATAAACCAAAAAATTTTCATTTTAGTGTGTTTTCGTGCCCATTTAGTATATACTAAAATAATTATTTACCTCAGGCTCAGTGGATGTCACTATAGTTAATTATTCTTTCATTCATCCATTCATTTTCTGAAGCGCTTAATTCTAATCAAGGTCGCGGGGAGGCTGGCGCCCATCTCAGCCGACTCTGGATGAGGGCAGAGTACACCCTGGACAGCTCACCAGGCTATAGTTAATTAATATTTTCTATTTAATTCATCCACCTCGCCTTTGATGCATAATTGTTATTTATCCCAAGTGGACAGAGCATGAATCAAAACGACAGACACTCCCGGGTTTCATTTGAAGCAGGCAGAATCATCATTATCACACTATAAATTAAAATAAAAAAACATGAAAATATAATTTTTGTGTGCTTGGCTTGTGTTTCCACATAGTATATACTAAAAATAAATTGGTTTAAAAACCCGCTGTTACAAAGTGTGGTTTGTTAAACAATTATTTACCGTAGGTTTGGTGGATGCTGTATCGTAACATCGACCTCACTTTTAGAGAATAACTCATAATTATACCACAACATTGTTAAATTCTTATTTCTGATTGGTCAGAGAGTCTTGTTGATTTTCTGTACCAGCAGCTCTGCCACTACTGATGGCTGTAATGCAAGTCGCAGCCTGTGTACTTTACTCCAGAGCATGGAGCACAGAACCAGGAGGTTTTACTTACTCTCAAACAGCAAACTGGAAGGTAAGTGCAGAATTTCTTTTTTTAAACAAAAACAAAGCAAACAACGACTAGACACGTGGAAAAAAGAGAAAAAACACACACACACACACACACACACACACACACACACACACACACAGAAATAAGACAATAAAAAAACAGTATGAATAGTGAGGATAAGTCTTAGTAAAATCTAGAAAACACGCACTAAGGTAAGACGTCATCAAGGTGTGATGCTTCAGCATCCTTAAATATTTGACATTTGGCAGACACCCTTACTCAAAGTAACTTATATTCATCATCATTTTTTTCAATTGAGCAATTGAGAATCAAGGGCCCAACAGTGGCAGCTTTGTGGTACTGGAGCTTAAACCCCCAACCCTCAGCTTAGTAAGCCAGAGTCTTAACCACTGAGCCACCACTGCCCATAAACAGGGGAGAGCACGAATGCAGTCCCCTACAACCAGAAATTACGCAGTCGAGACTTGGGGAATTCACAAAACACAACCCAAGTGCAATGGTTGAGCCTCGCTCTGGGCAAACCACCATTGTGATTATGGTATCGCCCCTGCCAGGTAAGTAAATATTGTCTTAAATATTTTAAATACTGTCACCTATGATAGTTTTGGAGTCTGAAGGGCCCCAACCAATTCCACAATCCCACAATGCATTCCACACTCAGATGCCCTCAGGCAAGGAAGCTTCCCCCATACCCTCACACCCCTGAACCACTCATTGTGCACTTCCAGCCACAGAGGTGAGGCGATGCTTATAAACCTTACACTGTTTAAAAATGTATTTGCCTATTATATAAGGCATCTTGTTTCCCAGCCTTTCACCTGCTGCCTGACAGTATCAACAAAACATAGACATAATATTCCGGCTTGGTCATAGAAACAGCCAAGGAAAATACTGAACCGAATGAACTGTTAGATTTTTTTAGTCAGCTGAGACACTGAGTCTGCTAACACTGGAGCTAACACTAGTCCCGAGTGAATAAACATGATGTGTTGACTATGACTCGTCATCGTTTAAATTAAGTCTTTTCTCAGTGGACATTCTGACAAGATGTTGGCTTGTTGAGATAACATTTAGAGCAGAAAATACTTGCTTGTTATTCTGCTGTACTGCGGTTAAGCCGCCCAGAAATTATGGTCTAGTCGCATGTAGGTTTTAGGAGCGCGGCTTTCTGATGTGTAACGGTAATAGCGTAAAGTGGAACATGAGTATGAGATCGCTCTCTACAAACCTAACTTTCTACAAAACTATAATTTAAAAAAAATTGATTAAAAAAATTAATGTGTAAATCATGATTTACACAGTAGCTCTATCAACTCTAGTACACTGTCCATCAGAGGACCCTGTTCTAAAAAAAAAAAAAAGGCAGGTGGCAGCAAACATTTGCCTGGTTTGCTTCTCCTGACATCATAATGCACTCGTTCTAATACATTACTGTGTCTGTAGTAACTCTTACAGATGGATAATACACAATCTGAAGCTGAGGGGAAAAAATTCAATAACACACTATATTACTATTTATTTATTTATTTTCAAGACATTCGTTTAACATTTAAGGAAGGAATCTCCAGTGTCAACACTATTCAAAAGTAAATAATATTCTAATAATAAAAGTGTTTTTCCCCATGAAAGTTTTCAGGACATGCCAAGATGTATTTTTGGTTTCATTAACTTCAAAAGTCTCATGGAAAGATGGAGCTTAGAGCTTATCTCAGCCGACACTGGGCGAAGGCAGGGTACACCCTGAACAGCTCGCAAGACCACCCAGGACAAACACACACAAGCATTCACACGCACACTTGCACTTAGGTGCAAGTTGTATCCAATTTTTGGGGTGATAAGAATCCATATAATCAAAGAATATTATTGAATAAAAATTCTGTTTATACAATAATAAAATATTGAAAATCTACATTTTTTAATTGAAAAAAAAAAGAATAGAAGTTATTGTGTTAATGGTGTTCATTATTTGTCCTTTTCCCCTGTATAGACTTATACATGCTCATGTTTAAAGGAATTGATAACAAATGATTTAATGAACACTGGAAGAAATATCACTATTTTAGCTTCCCAAACAAGAAAACAAAATAAATAAAAATAAATAAAAGATTTGTTCACATTGAGGTATGCCACCTTGAACATCAGGATAACTGGGGGTCAGAACGATTTCACGGCAACCAACTTTAAGCAATCCTGCTATTATTTCTGCCAATCAAAACATCGGAAGAAGTAGTGGACTGGACTGGCAGAGATGATGATCGATCCCACCATTATCAGCTGATCCATTGTAAATATATGTGGAATTTGCAATTCGTGTCTTTTCTCCATCATCAGTACACACTGTTGGTTGTCCAAACAGGACAGAAAATCCCGACCAACCGAAAGCTATTGCCCATTACAGATTTCCCACCAAAGTGCATACTTAATCACTTGAAGCTCAGGCTCTGAAGTAAGGTGCTAATGCTGTTATTTCAGGTTAGTTTACATGGTAAACTGTGCAGGGCATGCTGAAAATGCCTTCATACTGAGTAAATGTGTTTCTTTTTTAGCACTTTGCTGAAATATTATCTTTCAGCTGTATTAAATAATAGATAGAGCTAAAATAGAGCTACTTTGCCCAGATGACATGACAGGCGTTCTTGTGGGCGGTCCACAATATTGCAATTGTATTGATTGTATTGCAATTTTATTGATTTTAATGATTGGAAAAATAAGCAGTTATTCTTTGGGAAGCAGAAATAGTGATATTTCCTCCAGTGTGTACAAAACCAAGCATTTTCTTTTCCTTTAATTGGCACCTATTCTGGTCATGAATCATTAGAAATTTCATTTTACTGAAATTCAGACAGTGAGTAGCTGAAGTGGTAAAAAGCTGACAAAATAATTATATAACCTGAAAGTTGTATTGTACTGTAAAATGAGATTTTTAACATTGTGGATAAAGATAACAGCAGCTCACCATCTGCGTAATCTGTTCTGCTTTATAAGAAGGATTAAAATAGAAGTGAGGGAGTGTTTTCATAACTGTAATCTTAAATGATGCCAGTGTGACCTTTCATGGGTTTGAGTTGTGTTACTTTCAGATTTGATTTCATTTTGCACATGGCTCCCTGGAAAATGTTTAATATGAAACCATTACTATAGGAATCAACTCCCCCCACCCAAAAAAAATTAAAATAAAATAAAATAAAATATAAAAATTAAAATAAATAAATAAATAAACAAACAAATAAATAAATAAATAAATAATCTAATCTGAAGTTCCAGTGTAGCACTGAATTAACCATTACACCCAGTTGTTGATCTTTCTGATCCTGAAGGCTGCTGGGACCTTTTGGCTTTCGGCAGAAAAAAGAAGTTTGAGGTTGTATTGTGAGGTCCTGTGTATAATAATCTCAGAGCAGATACCATTGTTGGTTCCACATAAAACAAAAACCCACACGGTTCCACTTCCTACAGCACTCTACTGTGTTTGCTCAGTATTCAGGATAGACACGGAAACTAACCTAACAAAGTAGAGCAAAATGAGACATTTCAAATGACTACACTGTCAGAGATAAATATACCACATGGGAACATTTTAATCCTCAGGGAATGCATAATGGAAATGTACAACTGTGCAACATTCCACCAATCATGTATGCTAGGTGCTCAAAATGAATTCTGAGTGGTCAGAAGGTGCTGATTAATTTTCTCTAACAGCAGCTCTGACAATAGCTGGCTGTAATCAAATCTCAGGGTTGCATTAATGCACTTGTTCTCATGTATTATAGTTTCTATAGTAACACAGCTACAAGGATTTGAATAATAGATGCTCCCCTTTAGGGTGAATGTCAAAGAAACTATTTGATCTACAGACCAAAACATGCTCATTTTGTGCATTTATTAAGAGCGATAGACAGGTGAATTTGAAATTTTGAATTACTATAAGAATGTGGTGGTATCCTGTACAGTAGATACCGAAAATTTTATCAGAGCAATGTCAGCGTCAAATAACATTCACACTTTATTAAAATAAACAAACAAACAAACAAAAAAACAAAACAAACAAACAAACAAACAAACAAAAAATATATATATCTTGATGCTACCCAATATAAACAAAGCTATTATCAATGCTACTAAATATTAACAAATGTATGTAAACTTGTAACCCACTGGAATTGATATGTTCAATAAAATGTGAAATAATCTTACTGTGAACATTGTTGGAAAAAATAATTTTTGCCCTGCACAAAGTAGATTTTGTGAAATTGAGAAAGAGAAAATTTCTATTTTGTTAGTATAAAATCTGTTATGAAGTTGAAAAGTAAGTTTTAAGAATTTTAAGAAGAACAGCTGTGTGTAATAAATAAAAATATGGACTTTAATGCCTTTGCTGAATTTATTTATTTTTTTAAGTTTATGCATCATCTTTCTTTTTCACAGCAAGGTGGAATTTAATCTCCGTAAGACATTTGGAGAATTTTTTATTTGGTGTCTTCACCGATAGCTTTAAGTTCTTGTTTTGTTTAGTTTTTTGCCTACAATACTCCACATACATGTTATTTCATAATGTGTAATCCTTAAAATAGGATAAAGTTTTATGTGATCAGGTGTGAGTAACACAACACTGGATAACAAGAACAAGATTTTAAAATGTAAAAATAAATAGATAATTGAATTAATAATATCGGTAGCTGTGGAGGGTGGCATGGTGGCATGTTGGTTAGCACGTCCACCTCACAGCAAGAAGGTTCTGGGTTTGAGTCCCGTGCTCAGTGAGGGTGTTTCTGTGTGGAGTTTGCGTATTCTTCCCATGCTTGTGTGGATTTCCTTTGGTTACTTTGGTTTCCTCCTACAGTCAGTGGGAGACAGTTTTAATGCCAGGAATGGGAAAAGTGTGATATAATTATTGTGTCAATAGTTTTGCCATAACACCTAGAAAGAGGAAATGGGAAGCTTGAGTGCCAGTCCTGCACATATCTCACTTCTCAAGAGTGATACTGAAAGTTTTAGTATCTATTTTTTGACGGTACTTCCCCCTGGTTGTAGATATTCTTATATCTATAGTGTATAGAACCTAATATGAGATGACTGGACAACAAGGCCAAAATCTCTTCCTGGTCATTTTTCTAATGTGTTACACACCACAACAAAATTTAGTTTTGCTCTTTGTTTTGGTAGGATTTGTTTACTGATGTTATATGGGCATGATACGTGATTTTATTCCATATACTCTATAAATCTAGTGAAAAAACTACTTATTCATCTTGTTTGCTCAATATGTACAGAGAAATCTCTGCCTGGTGTCTGTACAAAAAAAACCCCCAAAAAAACCAAAAAACCAGAGGGCTGAGATTTCTCTGTACAGACATTTCCTGTATCTCTTTGGCTGCCAGTCCGCAAGAAACACCTCATCAAGCATATTCATTCTGTATCCACATGCCTTCATGACAGGTAGCTTTTTGCTTGCTTCCCTTCCTGTAGTCAAAGAATGCATAGAATTAAGCTAGCTTATGTAGTCAAAGTGAACAGAATGCAGCTAGCTTATGGCTAACTTGCAGGGCGATACTCACTGGTCCATACGTGATTTAATGCCTGTGCATCAACCATTCAGATTCCACAGACTCTCACTGCCATATAATAACGTTTTTTATTCACCTACAATAATCTAAGCCAGAGCTTCCCTAACATTTTGGGGACAAGGATTTCTTTAATTAAAATAAATAAATTAAACTCCACAGATCAGCAGATCTCAGTACAGATTTATTTCATGAACATTACTGGAAGGCACATGCTATTTGTTGGTTTGACAGCCAACAAAGGTATTCATACCCAGCACGGGTAGCCAAGGTGTATATAGCACCCTAACCGTAATGTAAAATGTAAAGAGCTGAATAGTTGCTATTGCTAGTTGTTATACATTCTCACTCACTACCCATTCAGTTGAATTCAACTCTTGGTGACTTTATTGCCATTCTTGGTAATAATATTTTACACGGTAAGTGTCCAGGTCTTAGGTAAGCGAAATATCCAATTAGTCGTGTGATTGTTATTAGTGGAATGGAGTTACACTATTAAAGTCAGCAGAGCTTAGTAGCTAAAAATAGACATCATGTGACTGAAACTTGTACGCACGAAATAAGACTTTGTGGGTAAAATAAATATATATAGAATGAAAAAACATTGGAGATGATCTGTATAGTTTTTCAACGCAGTTAATGCAGTGATGGATTGGTTTTCTTTTGTAGGCCTATATAGAAAGGAGTTATGTTATATTTGTAAATATTCTATATTATCTTAAAAACTAAATTTGGTAATTATTTGGTCAATATGTATATATTAACCATTCTTTGTACTTTGTTTTGCTCAATTTAAATTCAAGGCACTAAATAAATTGATATATATTTAACTTGAACTGGTTTAATTATTTTTTTATTAATATAGGCTTAACTAAAAAACTACGTTAACGTAGCTAAACTACGTTAGACATGTTGTGGTTAAGAATGGATTTGCAATATATTCTCAGTATATAAAACTTTTAATACAGTGCTATATATGTGACATTTTGTCCCTCACTGTGTATATGTGTGTTTGTGTGTATATATATATATATATATATAGGCCAAAGTCTATATAAAATAGTAGTTAATTACTTCTTACAGCTTAAAATTTGTCATAAGAAGCAAGACAGTAAAATATTACATAATTCAATTATCATGTATTTATAAAAAGATCCATTTAACAACTTTTCTTAGTATCATGCTTATGGAGTGGTCCACATAATAGACATGGTTGTAATGTTTTGGGACTAGTAATATGGTGGCCGGCCTGGGTTCGCTGGCTTCACTTCTGAGCGGGCTGATAGGCTGAGTGCTTAATCCAGTTCTTTTTAGATCAGTGTTTCCAACCTACTCTTCTTCCGTTCCACTCTGTAGCCACCAGGCTTGTTACAATCTTTTTCGTGAAGGAAAAAAATAGTAATCAATACCCCACAAGGGGCGCCTGTTACACCCGTATCGAACTCTCTCCCCGACTCTCACACACCGCGAGCACACTCCCCCGAGTACTGATCATCATCA
>JBCNYH010000017.1:10214623-10232895 GCA_039654325.1 Tandanus tandanus | reverse complement strand
GTGTGTGTGTGTGTGTGTGTGTGTGTGTGTGTGTGTGTGTGTGTGTGTGTGTGTGTGTGTGTGTGTGTGTTTTGTTTAGACTCTTTAACACGTTCACACCCCCATTGCGCTTCTTCTCTGGATATGTGCTCTGATTACAGAACGTGGTAAAGGGAGACAGAGGCAGGCCATCCTGGGGGAGCATCCGTCCTCATACAGTGACAACGGTTACGGTCAGTCTCCATCATTCTGTCTCGCTTTGTCTTTCTGCAGCTGTTTCTCAGTTCGAGTGATTAAGCTTTCTCACTCTCTGTCATGCAGATAAGTAGGAGGTAGAAGAGAAGGATGTAGGAAGGGAGGGAGAGATGGGTGAGAGAAGGAGGGGGAATGAGATAGTGTTCTGCTAAGCACGGTGTAATTAGCAGGACCTGCAAGGGAACCGAAGTGCATCAGACTAGAAAATAGTGTGTAATTTCTCTTGCTCGGGCTTTCTTTTTTTTCCTTTCCGAAGCATTGCACCAGAATCTTAACAGCTGCCTTCTGCGAATGACGGCTCTTCCTTTCTCTCTAACCTTCCCACATGGCTATTCAGGGTCACACTGCCCCCTGCTGCCTCTGCCCAGTAACAACAGGTTTAAGAGGAGTTCCCATGAGGTGCCCGATGTTGTAGCGTATCCTCTGCCCCAGACCTCCTCCTACGTCGGCCACTCCTCCAGCTCTGTTGCCATGGTGAGCGGCCTGCATCCCACCAAGATGAACTGCACCCGCATCTTCAACCTTTTCTGTCTCTATGGTAACATTGAGAAGGTGAGTGGGCCTCAAGAGGAACAGTGCTGCAATGTTTTGTCACTCCTGGCATTTCTTTAATGGAAGTTGAGTTAAAAGACGAAATAATCATAAGCAGTTAGCTATGAAAGTCAGCAGCTCTGCGCATTACTGAAAATGTGCTCCGTGTTCTCCTCAGGTGAAATTCATGAAGAGCGTGCCGGGAACGGCCCTGGTGGAGATGGGCGATGAGTATGCAGTTGACCGTGCCATCACACATCTTAACAGTATCAAAGTCTTCAGCAAGAGGCTTAACGTATGGTATGGATGCTCTTCATTTAATTACACAAGCAAGTGTGCAGTGTTTAATGTCTTTTAGCAGTTGTTGTTGATATCGCCTATTCGAGGGAAACACAGCTGTTTCTAGATTATTGCGTGTCAGGCATCGTAATCTGATATGCCAGTCTTGCTGTGGCACGGCGAGCAAAAGGTCAGATTATCAACAGAAGTGAGCAGCACCTGGAAAAATTTTGATGTCGAAGAAAAAAAGCAAAGCAGCGATTGGTTGTTCAGAAACGAGGTTAAACTTATTGTCCAACCACAAGCAACCACTTTATATCGGGATTCTCCTGTAACAAAGATAGTATTCATAGTTTTTCAGTAAAATCTTCGTTCTATCCTGCATAAGTTTTGTAACTTTCTGACTTCAAGTTATTGTCGAATTTCGCCCCGATATTAAGAGCTAATATTAGCATGTAGACCCGTTTGCTAGGTGAGGGACTCCGTCGGTCCGCCTTTTTGATGCTTTTTATCAGGGATGTGTGTGATTGTGTTTTATCAGGGATGTGTGCGATTGTTTGTTTGTTAATGCAGGTATGGAGACGTTTATGTGTTTCTTAAATACTATTAAAATATTAATAGTATTAAAATGAGATTATGTACGGTGTTAAGGCAGCCTATGCTTTAAAAAGTTGTATATGGAGCTGCTTTGTAAATGTATTTGCATATTAATGCATATGTTAATTTCAGTACAGGAAAATAACTAAAATACTCGATTTTGGACTTCAAATTATTAAATTGGTCTCAGACATTTTATTTAATTTATGTTATTTTGTGTAATTATGTGTATTATATTTTATTATAAAATATATTTTTGTATTATTTGAGATACACATTAAAAAAAAAAAGCAGCACCCTTGACCACTGCCCATTTTCCTCCTTTTTCTTCTAAGCCTGTTCTCATCCCTGCTTTAGTCAAACTCTTATATGATCTCTGCTCTGGATGTGTAGAGCACAACATTCACACCAAACCAGTCATGTGTCAGTTGCCATGCAAAAGTGATTTGACTCTGAATTAATCCGACAGCCGGAAGTGAACCAGACATGCTGTGTTTTTATGGGTCATGCTGCTAAACGATGCTAAAGGATGAAGCAGTAGCACTGCATAAATGTCATGTGTTTGGGAAATATGGCCTAGTAAACAACTATAAATGATGGATGTGCAACAAAATAGAAAAAATATTTATTATTTTTCTTTAATCTGTTCTTTTATTTTATTTTTTTGTGGATTCTGTCTCCATCTTTCCCATGCTCAGGAGATTCCTTATTGCATTTTTTTCAGGCTCACCATTCATTCCTTCATTCATTCTTTTGCATCTTTTTGCAGAAAAGATGATGAAGTTGGTGTGACATAATCCCATGGGTCACGAAGCTCATTTTTGCCCCATCCTGCCTAACGTATTTGTTATGTGATAGGGGAGTGTTAGGTAGTGGGTAGGAATTGAAAAGGATAAATTAAGGACAAAATTGAAGATAAACAACCCCCACAAACATAATGCAAAAATCATGTGCAGTGTGAAACCAAATCAAAGGAATCAAATCTCTGCATCAGTTGAGCTTTGATTCAGACTCACATCCAACAGGTTAATGGATGTGAAAGCATTTGTAGTTAAAGCGCCCGTGCCTGAGCTAAACCAAACAAACACAGGAATGAATGAATTTTTTTTATCTAATTAGGACAAATTACATTATGCTTATTGCATGAATATTAATTTTCACTCTGTGTTTAAATGACCCATACTGTACTACAGTCAGGCTTTTTTCATTTTTTGAGATAAGGTTTAAAATTGTGCTTAAAATGTACATCTTTCTGCTTTTGCACCTCACAGTTGGTTTAGGCTGACTCTCCTCATTACTTATTTATAAAGCAGACCCCTGCTGATGATATTCATTAGATTGCTAATAGCCTTCTTTACGAATGGAGGAAGTATTTGGCCTGTCAACACACGCAGACGTCTTATTTGAAGTCAGTGTTTTGTAATCTGAACCGAGCGATGAAAATTCATTTTTATTGTTATAGTCTACATGGGAACGGCATGATTTGATTGGTCTGCCATCTGGGAATTATAAAACATTATTAGCAGGTGGCATCATCATTATCACACTTCAAAAATGGAAAAATAAACCATAAAAATCTCATTTTAGTTTTTTCTTGTGTTTTTGTATAGTATATACTAAAATTTCAGAATGAAGGAGCTGTTAGGTACACTTATGCTCACGGAATAGCTACCCTGACCTGCCTCTGTACTAGTTAAAATATGTAAATATAAACTATAAAAATATTAATTTATTATGCTGTTTATGTTCCTGTGTGGTATATACTAAAATAATTGTTTGCCTTATTTGTAATAATTATTTGCTGATGTTCTTTCTTGGGATTATTCAGTGACATCCACTTCTCCTTTGGCGTATAATTGTTAAGTGTTGTACAACCCTGAGATATATCAGCTGCATGCAGTCACAGTGACCGCTGTGCTTTCTGAGCTGTGGACAGTGAAAAGTTGGAATGCAGTTGGAGGTTTTATATATATATATATATATATATATAAAACCGAGGAGGATATGACAGGTTAAAATAAAACTGAAAGTTTTTCTTCTATTTTTGCATGTAGAAGAGTAAATGGGAAACTACTTGCTGGTCAGAAATTTTTATTTTATTTGCCACTTTACCATGTCACAAATCTGTATTATCCAAATCTTAAAATAATAAAAAAACACTGTTTAAACAATGAAACGTTATACTTTAGAACTACATTATGGAATCTTCCAGCATTTAACTGCTCTTCATCTAGTGTTAGGCACTTAAGGAATTTTTTGCCTCATCTTTTTTTTTTCAGTGTGTTTTCCTTAAGAGCCCTTAGGGGAAGAAGAGACATCTGTTTGAATCGACTCACTTTATTCGTCAGGATGATTCGCTACTGTAGGAGCAGATTGACTTAAGAGAAAATGTAGCATGCAAACGCTAACCTGTCGTTTCATTAACCTAACCAGCTTCTTTCTTCCCCAAAAAACCCCCCAATACTGCTTTTGGTCTTCTGGCTCTTAAAGCATGGGCCTGTACAGAAGTGGAGAAGGTGCCAAAGATGCCTTTGTGCAACAGTGATTTAAGCTGCTGTGTGCATTTACATAAGCCGTGCTTCTGTGCGCTGCCAAAGATGGATTTATGCTGAGGATGAGCAGTAACCATTTTTAACGAGCTGAAAAATGCACTAGCAGCTGAAGGTCGAGCTGTTAATAATAAGATAAAGCTCTCGCTGTTGTCTGACTTCTTTTCCTAGCCGGGAGCCATGTCTCCTTTCGTTGCCTGTGTTGTTGTTTCCAGAAAAAACACTGACATTTTTTTTTTTCTTTCAGCGCTCTAAATCTGTCTTTCCTGACTGATGCTCCCTTCACTTCTGAAGGATGATGATCACTTTTTCTCTTTTGTGTTCCTGCATGTCTCTCCTCCGCCATTTAGTTTGCCTCAGTTTGTTTCTTGTCCTTCCCTGATTGAATTGTCTATCATTTTCTGTCTTATTGTCTTCTCCTCAATCCTTCTTTCTCTCTCTGTGTGTGCAGCGTGTCCAAGCAGCATGCTGTCATCCCCAGTCAGGTCTTTGAGCTGGAAGATGGTTCGAGCAGCTACAAAGACTTCGCCATGACTCGCAACAATCGCTTCACCAGCGCTGGGCAGGCGTCCAAAAACATCATCCAACCGCCTTCATGCGTGCTGCACTTCTACAATGTCCCTCCCTCCATCTCCGAGGAAGACCTGCAGAGGGTTAGTGCTGTTTGGACAAGAGTATAGAGTGCAGGATAAAAAATGTGATGTGTGCTTAAAAAAGAGCAGAGTAGAACCGTCAGTGCAGCTGTTAGCCAGGAATGTCCACCCACACTCACTTCCTGTCACCTTGTGCTGTCAGAATGCACCTTCTGTTAAGCTCTGATAACATTTAGCACCGGTGGAAATGTCAGTTGCCATGATAACCATGATAACCATGATAATCATGGTAAATTAATTCCCTTTCAAAAATGTAGTGTATTTCTGTGCATTTTAAAGCGAATTAAATAATGAATAAAATGCACTGGAGTGGTGGGATAAAGAGTTCCTGTTACCATTTTGAAACTGTAACTACCCAAATTATAGCATCTATATACAGTCATCAATTCACCTCCACACCTTTTTTTTTTTACCTCCACTCAAAACGTATTGTAATCACTGGCATTTGTTTGTCAGTATGATTGTGAAAAATCCTGAACACAAAACCCATGCAGTGGAAGTACTGACAGTACTGAATCGTTACCAGGTCAGAATACCCAGTGAGTACAGCTACCTACCTCATTTCCGGCTGTGTTTATCTTATAACTTAATCTATACCACTGTATTCTGTGCTTATGCTAGTTGGTGTTGTCAATGCTTATACTAGCACTTCTGTGTGGACTATTTTGCACTAAATTGTAGGTAGTTTTAACAGTTTCGCCTACAAAATCAATACTAAATATCAACGTATAATACTTTTATTTAAAATACCACCAAACCGCTGGGGACATTATCCTACCCAGAGATGATTTTGGAATGTGTAGGTCGAGACAGAAAAAAGTCTCCATGATAAGAACTTCAAACAAAAATTGCAGTTGGTCATGTTACTAAAAACAAACAATCAAACAAACTAAACATACAAAAAACCTGTTTTGATGACTTTACTATGTTCCCAAATTACAAAGTTCTGAAAGTACACCGGAGACTTTAGAGAGGCTTTCTGTAAATGTTAACATCTCACAGAAAATGTCACTATAATAGTAGTTATAATATTTAACTCAGAGAGTGAATACCTCTGCCAAGGCAGCTCATCGGCCTCCACAATCTTTTATTTACTCATGACATTGGTACTGATCCTAATTAAAATTGGTGCAAGTTACAGCTTCAAAGAAACACACACTGTGTCACGATCTGAATAATAAGTGTTGTACAGAATGTCCGTTCTGTTGATGTATACATTCATGGTAGATCTTATGTAGATATTATACTGTAATTTTTGTGGAAGCATTGTAGTCTTTACTGATGGGGTTGAACACTAAATTGGTACTCACTGCCCTTACCCTGCAATGGTAAAGAATCTTTAAAAAAAGTCCCAGATCCAGATTGTGATTCAAATCACCACCAAAATCTAATGGAGGGTTATTTGGGTCATACTCCACCCCTACAAAAAAAATTCAAGTTGATTACAACTAGCCAAGCAGCAAACAATCCAACACCAACTAAAACATAACCTTCTTGGCAGAGGTAATAAATGTTCATCATACAGGTTTAGGGTTGTTACTTTGGTTGTTACTTTGTGTACAAACACAATTTTCTAAAGTACACAGTTTTATTTGTGTATAAAACACCGTGACATCACCTGCAAAAAATGTGCAAACCGAGTCATTAACATGGTTTATGGACAATTTACATGATTTCTGTTAAGAAAATATCACATTGTAATGTATGTACTTATTTATGAAATTATTTAGCATAAATTGTCTAAATGAATTCATTAATATGTAATTTTCCACCCAATGATACAAAATACAAATCATTAAGTTAGGCACCCACAGTGTAATCTGCCAAAATTTATTTTGGAAGTGGAGTACAAGTAAAGAGAATGTACTGTATTTATGGGAGCCTGTAATAATACAGCTTTTTAGTGCTTTGTTGTTAGTGACCCTCACACATTCACTGTCTTATTGTTGTTTTCCAGTTATGCACAGAACAGGACGTGCCGGGCTTCATCAAGTTTAAAGTGTTTGATGCCAAACGTAGGTCCCTTTGCATGGTTACGTCTGTTTCTGTTTTTGTAATGTCTGAGTATTGATCTTTACTGAGTGGAAAGACTTAAGTATAAAATAAAAGGCCACAAATCAAGCATTTAGTCCTTTATTTCATGGATGAGGCACATGACTTGAAGACCTTTTTAATCCTTTCAGCTTAATGACTAACACCTTGTAAAAATGTCACTGCCATGGTTCACACCACTTCTCGTACATACTTCTGCATTCTGTCATTCCTGGGAGGCAGTTGGGAGGAAAAAAACTCTAAAATCCACTGGCATAACAAGATATTTGACAAAAAGACACAAGAGAGTAATTGCACAAGTGTTGAATAAATACACAATGCAGTTGTGTTATCAAATCCGCATGTGTAGCATAAACATCATGGTCCTTAGGAAAGGAAAACTGGAAACTCATCTATCATCTGTTAATTACCATTTTTCGCTGAAGCCGAGGTAGATGTTGGGAACATACGCACTCCAAAATGAGATTTTTATTGTTTATTTAACTATTTGACAGTTGCAGGTAAACTCTGCACATGCAGCGTGCTTCATAACAGTGCCTTTTTAAACTCACAGTTTAAGTACACTTCACCCTCGATTTCCCGTATTTTGTTGATTTTTGAATTAATATCCATGGCCAACCATGTCTTTGTTCACTGTTTTGTTTCAAGCATTATCCACTGGGAATTATATCTTTTAACCCCCAGATAGCGAACCAATCAGATCATGCCATTCCCGTGTAGTATATACTAATTAATGGTATATACAGTATATATACCATACAGTATATAATGTACAGGTATTTTATTAAAGTACCACCTAGAAAAACCCAGTTCAATAAGCTTTCTCACATAAGGGTGTTAAGTATAAGAAATAAGTGGAAATGACCCCTATAATGGTCCACATGTGTAATTTTTATACGTGACCTACTGTATATGTCTGCGTTTACAGCAAGCTCCAAAACCATCTCTGGCCTCCTGGAATTTGACAGCAAAACCCATGCAGTGGAAGTTCTGACAGTACTGAATCATTACCAGATCAGAATACCCAGTGAGTACAGCTACCTACCTCATTTCCGGCTGTGTTTATATCGAAACTAAATTTGTACCACTTTATTCTGTGCTCAAATTAGTTGGTGTTGTCAATGCTAATACTAGCACTTCTGTGTGTATGTGTGCTATTTTGCACTGAAATGTTGTACACAACAGTTTAACCTCCAGTATCAATACTAAATATCAACATATAATACTTTTATTTAAAATACATTTTAGTTTTGTTTTATTGCAATATTTTCTGAATAATTTTTAAATATTCACTATCAAATCACATGGGCCACAACTTCGACATTGGCTATCAAATTTTCTGAGGTAAAAAAAAAGAATTAATAAAATTAAATTAAAATAAATTCACAATCTATAACACAATGCAGCCATAGTGTGCTAATGTAACTACCAAAACACATTTTTACGGGAGAACACAATTAGCCAGTAAATTCAGACAGTTTAAACTTGCTAAACTTACACTTATTATATGATTAGTGTAGTTTGTATGAAACAGTAGTGTGGTTTGTATGCATTAAAATTAAATTGCTAATAAAATTGAAGTTTATCCTTATAAATATTAAACTAGCAGTGTTAAAGCTCGCTTTCAGGTTTTCTGTTGGGTTATTTGTTTTTGCTACATAATACAACTGTCTTTTTTTTTTTTTTTTTTATATAATCTAAGACAAACTCTGTGTACTAAAAGAAGATAAAAATTGGTGATTCAGTGACCCAGAATGAGACAATAGACATTTGGATTAAACAATTTACTGGAGTCAGTAATTTGGATTTGATTGTAGTACTTATCTAAGCACTGGCAGACACACACACACACACACACACACACACACACACACACACACACACACACACACACACACAGAGAGAGAGATACACAGGCAGAAGAACACACACCTCTTACTAGTTTTGTGTGATGCGCATTGCCCTGTGCAATTAATCTCACACTGGAAAATGTAACATGGCACTGTGTAATCGAGTCACAGTAGGCGTTCTCTTTTAATGCTGTAGCTGTAGCTAACAGATGCCTACCCGTGCTTCTGTACTGTAAAGCATTACATTCAATTCCTCTAAAATACCATGTTGTAAAATGAAGCACACACCATGTTAACGGACCAAGAATAAAAAAACAATAATTGTTCATTGTGTTGACCTTTTATATTTGTTTCTCCTGAAGTAATGCTTTGCTCCTGTTGTATAATATTTTGTTTACTCTAACTGATGCTAATCTGTCTATCCTGGGAGACAAATTCTCTAAGACAGGGTTCAAGGTTTGAGTCTGGTTTTACAGCCAAAACCATCATTTTTGGAACTTTACATTATCAAAATAAAACATGTTTCTTGTAGTAACATTTTGTCAGGATTTCATTTTTGAAATCAGAAATGCGAAATATCTTACCAGTTAGGAGATACAACCAATTTTTCAAAGACACCATAGGCAGAATTTGAGTAAATCAGTAGCATTAATATTCCTAACATTTATAACTATGAAGTCTTGACTGCACTTGAAACCTTGCTGTAATAACACAATTCACAGACTAAACATGTCAAAGAAAACATACAAAAGTCATATCTTGTATTGGCTCATTCAGTCTGTACAAAACACAGAACAGGTTACTTGATACTTAGGTTCCCAACATAATTTTTATTTAGTTTATTTAGGGATTAATTTTTTAAGCTATGTGGTCAAAATTGCCTGAGTGTTACTTTTTAAGGAGGATTAATAATTTTTTACAAATCAAGAATTTTAATAGGGTGGGTTAGTATTTGGCTTGTTTACTCTTACCTGATTGAACAATATGCTTCTTGTTGCATACCATCATTTTTGTCGGGTCCTAGAGAATAAAATGGTATATAACACTCACATGTAGTTGTCAGAATTGTTCCAATAAAGTGAAATATATAATAACTTTAAATCTAAAGCTCAAAAACATGCACAGTCTTTCACTGGACTCCTTTTAAACACTGGTCCTGAAAAATACATTGGATTACCTGCAAGGCTTAAAACTAGATTTCAAATTAAAGCAAACATCATGCAAAAAAGGAAAGAAACTCTAAAATATCTTGTCCAATAAGCATTTATGCATAATCCAATATTTCAAAGTTACAGTATCCAAATTTGTGTCACTGAAAATCACCATTTTTGCCTGTTTATAGCATAAATGGCCACAAAAGGGATATAAGTCTTGGCTTTAGGTAAATATTAATGCTTCCATCAGAAAATACACACCATTTTTAGTAGAAACAACAAAACATGTTTGATAAAATGCAGATTTATTTCTTCCAGAATTTTTTTTACATCAGTGGCAGTAAAACCCTCAAACCTCAAACCCTGTCTTAACCTGGAAGGAGTCTCTAGTGTCAGTGTTATGTTACCATCCAAAATAAAGCTCTAGTTTTAAGGGTGGAAAATCTAACTTATCGGATGGATGTTTCACAGTACTAAATGCACACTGTATGACCAACACTATATGAACACCTGATCATCACAGCAACATGTGCATGTCCAGATTTAGTAATCCTTTCCTGTTCCACTTCCTGCAAGACTTTACACTAGATTTTAAAGCCTAGCAGTGGAGATTTATGATCAGGCATTGATATTGGATGAGGATGTGTTCCAGTTTATTCCAATGGTATTCAGTGAGGTTGAGGTCAGGGTTTTGTGTCGGACATTTGAGTCCTTCCACTCCATGTTTGGCAGAACTAAGAGACTCAAACCTGTTCTAGCATGACGGACCCTCTGTGAAGACAGTGAGCTCCATGAAGACATGCCTTGCCAAGATTGGAGTGGGAGAACATGAGTCACTTGCACAGAGCACTGACCTCAATCCCACTGAACACATTTGGGATGAACTAGAATGCCAACTGCCCAAAAATCCAAAAGTATTTTTAAACACGAGCAGTTGGAGAACACAATCCTCCGCCAAGCCTAACAATTTCCCAAAAAAAATTTTTATGTCACAGTGTTAAAGAATATTTTTTAAAAACTCCGGTATCTAGATTTTGATCTGAATCATCTCCAAAATCTAATAGAGCCCTCCTTGTCCAAAGCCCCACCTCTGGTAGAAATTTCATGAAAATCCTCACTTTTTGCATAATTCTGCTAACAAATACTCACACAAAAAAAGAAACACACAAACCGAGAGTAAAGCATCACCTTCCTGGTTATGTTGGTTAGGTGAATATTACTTCTGCTTGCATATTCTTGGTGTTTGTACAGTCCAATCAAAAAAGCAACATAACTCAGATGGGCGGGGCTAGCAGTCCTGACTGCATTTATTCATTTGTATCCTTATAAATTATACATTTTTATATAATATATTACAGTAGTATCTCTCCTACCACATCATATTGGCCAGTGCTGTAATTTAGTCTAACTAGATTTTTCTCCATCTCCACAGACGGCTCCAATCCCTACACCCTGAAGCTGTGCTTCTCCACTTCCTCCCACCTTTGAACAGGAACAAGGATGCACACTTACACCATTGCGCTGTTTACACTGGATGGAGACGGCAGAAAGAGAAGGTTGCAGAGCGTGAGGCAAGATGAGCGGAGCGAGAGGGATGACACAAACTGCCGTCACCCTCAGCATGAGGACTTCAAGCGCAAAACACTCAAGAAACGTTTCCTCTTTTTTTTTTTAAAGACTTTAAAGCATTTTCTCATCACTCTGGTATAAACAGAAACTGACCGACTTTATGATAATGATGTCATCTCACCAAATCTGAGTTTCCCATGAGCAAAAAAGAGAAAGAAACGAACATGGACACCTTTATAATTTGTGTGTTTTTGTCTTTAACTATTCTTTAAAATCGTTAAAATAAACTGTGTACTGCAGAGAACACACAATGACCTATAAACACTTCAAACACAATGACCTATAAATTTCTGTTCTGCTGATGATACTGATGTGGAGAATACATGTATGAGTGTGTAAGGAGAGGTGTGTGTGTGTGTGTGTGTGTGTGTGTGTGTGTGTGTGTGTGTGTGTGTGTTTTGCTCTAGAGAGAGACATAGATGTATCTGACAGACAAGAAATCTGTTTATAGACTGTAATTTAGATTTTTCTGTAATATTGTTGTGGATAGATGCCAAGGCATGAAGAATTATGAGAACTACTGGCACACAAGGTGGCCTTATAAGCCTTTTGGTTCAGATTTGGGCAAAAAAAAAAGTTTAGTTGTGTTGCTAGTTTTGCTAGTTGGGTTCATGTGCTAAAGGCTTTATTAGATTTTAGGCCCCTGAGAGTCTGTGCTTTAATGGGTGATTTGAATGTTATTCAGAAAACGATGCCAATGTTTGTATGGCACACTGTTGCTCCACAGCTAGACTGGAGAATCTAAAATCCTGCTACGTAAGATCTTATCTGGCTCAAGAATGATAAATTAAAAAAAATCCTACACATCACACAGACTACGCAGCCTTCACTTCTTCCAAAAAAATTATTTTATTAATCGCAGTAATTCAACTACAGAATTAAATGATTTGAATCTAGCTTTGGATCACAGTTAGTCAGACAGAAGAGAATGATCACATGTGCAGTGTTCTCTCTTGACTCTCATTTGTCCATGTGTATAATTGGCACTTCACACCATCTGCGGTTCACTGTGAGCATGTCCAGCCATTAAACACATTTGCCAGTTGACACCTGTGTCATTTATTATTCTTTATTCTACAGAGCTGTTGAATTCTCAACTCTGATTGGTCAGAAGGTGTGGACTTGTTTTCCATAATAGTGGCTAAGATAAATCACAGGTTTATATGAATGCAGGCATTGTAGTACTGCGTGTTTTAATTTTTGTAGTTACACACTACTAGTGAAAGTTTTGGAAACACCTACCAATTATAATTTAATTCCAAGGTGTCCAAACAATTAACTGTTACTGTACAATAATATTTCTTTTTCTACATTTAATTTTATTACTCTTTATCAAAAATAGGTTCTTGTACATGTTTTATATAATTGTCCACCACCACTTACGTTGGCCTATTGAATTTTCTTTTACCTCTTTTCCTTCAACTGCGGTTTGTATGAGGGTTTTTTTTTCAAATCCCCACAACATTCCAATAGGGTTTAAATCTGGGCTTTGACTAGGCCATTCCATAACTCAATTATTTGGTGGATTTGCTAGTGTGCTTAGGAGCATTATCTTACTTAAAGGTTGAGTTATTTACAGATCCTGGGATGAAATTCTGGGGCTCTTGGAGACTTATTTCACACCACACCGTCTGCTCTTGGGATTGTAAATTGCAAAGGTAGCCAGTCGTGGATGAAGTGGCAGTCCTTTGAAATTTACACCACTCATAGATGATGATGATGATTATTATTATTATTAATTCATCCACAAAAGAGGTTTGGTATCACCCAGAAAGGGGTTTATTTGTTAATAAAAATTTCTGTAAATATGAAATGTATATTCAATTAGTTTTAAATGCAATCCTGTTTATTTAAACAGGATAATAATCTATTATTTTAGATTACATAAACTAGGTTGAGAATTCCATGTACCTGAATTTGTAGATCAAATTGGTTTTATTTGAAGTTTTGAAAGCTTCATCTGTGTTAATGCCACCTAAACTTAATTGTAATTCATATGAATGTGAATGTTCTATTATGCGTATAATAGACCACACTGGCTCTCTGGCTACATTCCTGTCTTCTATGACTCTATTTTAATATACACACGCTCCTCACATCATCATCATTTTGATAAGCTTTAAGGGAATGTAATATCTGTCTGTGTGGTTGCTGTACAAGAGTCCTTGCTGGATTCTGGATGCTGAGAGAGATCACAGTGTGGAGTGATCACAGCGGTCAGCTCAGGAAATTAAGCTCTCTGCAGGTCCATCTGGTTCAGTGAGGTCCAACAGCAGGAGACTGCCTTCATTGTTTCATCTCTCCCTTCACACCACCTCTCAGGCCTTCTGGCTCTAGTTCATATTGTAAACCCTGTGTCTCACATCGTTATCGCTATTTATATGCATTGAAATACCTAGATATATTCATACCACGAATAATAAAAACTCACGAATGAGGCCAAATGTATACTGTATGTACACCAAGGCTAAAGACATTCAAACTCAATTTTTAAAAACTCCACATATTCACATTCCCACTATATCCCTGAGCAAGCACAGAACATTAAACAGTCGAATCCAGTCTAAATTTATTTTAGTCTGACCAGAAAGCACTCTTCCAAAAGGCTGGTGATCGCCTGCAAACTTCACTCTGGCATTTTTATACATTTTTAAGATTAAAGGTTATGATTAAAGTGCTATGATTGCAAACCCATACCATGAACAGTGAATGTGACCTCTGAATTTAAACCTACCTTATACACCAGTAGTGAGCACACTCAACCACTAAGCACAGGAGCAGTGGACAGCAAACTTGCTTCTAGGGGCAGTTGGGGGTTAAGTAACTTGTTTTCTTGCCAGTCCTGGGGCTTGAATTGGCATCAGTTCAGTCACAAACCTGGTCTCAATCCTTTAGGCCACATTTAAGAGCTGTATTAATCTCTTGAGTCCATGTTTTCCATGTCCACTTGGGTTTTCAAACTCAAACCCGGTATAGACTCATGCTTCTGGATAATGCCGTTACTGCGGACAAACGACAGATAACTTGTGATAACTGTATAAATAATAACAACACTTAGCATTTAACCAATAGTCATAAAGTTGGACGACTGTATATATAAACAGACTCAGACTCACCCAGGACTGTTAATGCTGGTTCATCTTTCACACTGTGCCCCAGCTGAGACAGGAATAATGATAGAAGGTTTGTAAAGCCAGCTCATTGACTTTACTCCTCCTGTAGTTTCCCTTCAGCTATTGATTCTCCTTAATCACCTGCTCCACTTGGTAGATAATAGTATACAGCTTTCAGATAGTGACAGCTGTTCTTGTTTTTTCTTACATTAGTTGATCACATTAATGTTTGCACAACAACCAGACACCCAACATTTCTCCCACTGCATGCAGCATATCCTGTATTCATAAATATTCATTATATTGTTAAATTTTCACTGCAACTCCATCAGCTTGGTGTCGCACAGCATTGTAGTTCATATACTTCTGCACATATCTGCATTTATATCACTGGACAGTCATAAAAAGCATTTCACTGCATGTCATAATCAGTATGGTTGTGTGTGAGAGTATGGTGTATGGTTGTGTATGGTTGTGTGTGGGTGGCCAATAGAAAATTGCTTTGATTTGATTTAACCTGAAAAATTGTCAGTTTGAATAAATATGTTTGCCGGAATAAACACTCTCTTTCACTAAAAATGTACTATATAATATATATCATAATGTATTATATCAAATATAATGAGTTTTTTGTGTCCAATATATTTATCAAATATTCACTGAAGGCAAGGTGGATGTCACTGAATTATCCCCAAGACATTGCATCAAAGGGACTATTCTGTGCAGTGACATCCACCAAGCATGATGTATGAATAATTGTTTTAGTATATACTACATGGAGCGGCACGGTGGCAAAGTGGATAGCACGTCCGCCTCACAGCAAGAAGGTCCCAGGTTCGAGTCCCTGGCTTGTGGCGTTTCTGTGTGGAGTTTGCATCTTCTCCCTGTACTTCCGTGGGTTTCCTCCGGGTACTCTGGTTTCCTCCCACAGTCCAGAAACATGCACAGTAGGCTAATTGGTGGTTCCAAATCATCCATAGGTGTGAGAGTAAGAGTGAGTGTGAGTAGTACCCCGCCTTCGCCAGAGTCGGCTGAGATAGGCACCAGCCTCCCCAAGACCTAATTAGGATTAAGCGGCTGAGAAAATGACTGAATGAAATAAAACTGAGGGAGAGAGAGAGAGAGAGAGAGAGAGAGAGAGAGAGAGAGAGAGAGAGAATCAGACAGAAAGAGAGCCTGAGATACAGAGAGAACGAAAGAAAGAGAGAGCGAGAGAGAGACCAAAAGAGAGGGCACCATGATGAAGACACTTATATTTAATTGACATATTTTTAATTAATGACATATTTCAAATCAACAAATAACGTTTGGATGAAAGAGCTAACAATTTTTTACTATAAACTTTTCTTCCTATAAACAAGTGACACAGGGATGATTAAGGCCTTGAAACAGGAACAGCAGTCACAAAGGATTGTTTTCTTGCATGTCTTTCTTTCAATTAGTGTGTCTCTGTGTGTACGCGTAGTAGTTCTACAACCCTGTACTACAACCCTGAACTGCAATGCTTTTGAAATTGTAGTGTTGAGTTACTGAAGAGTCCTTTAAAAAAAATTTTTAGCCATCCATCACTATTAAGTAAAGAACGACATTTGAAAAATATATTTTGTTCAAAATATATTAGGACAAACCCTTGGGGCAAATTTGACATGACATCACATACACTTTACTGTGCACTGTCAGGGCCTTATCTCCATCCAACCAGAATGCCAGCTCTCCTCTGGTGTTGCTTTAAAGCATGACCTGCTTTTCCTACCATGTCTGCAAAGGTTGGGCCATTTCGGTGTGCTCTGTGACACCCTTGAAAGCAGACAAACCTTACGCTTTAAATTCCTGCGAGCTCGTCTACGGCTTGAGGGGAGATGGATTTCAGTGTGTGCGTCACCCTTTACTGCTTGCTCTGTGCCTGTGTGCATGTTGAAACACTGTGCCCTAGTTTTGTCAGAGCTGATTTGGCCCCTCAGGATTTTCCCGTAGAGGCAGTAGGTTGACTTAAGTAGTTGGAGTGGAAAAGATCAATCACTTTCTCTCTTCTCTCTCCCTTTCCAACTCTCTCCTTTTTCTCCTCCACCTTCTGACTGGTGTCTGTCCCCTGACATATTACCTACTTTGACTGAAAAACGTGTGAAGAGTGGATTTTTTTCCCCATTTGCACTACAAAATGGGGGCCACAGGGCCAGGGAGGTGGTGCTTCCATGTGACTTTGTTCAGCAACTTGAGAATGCCGTGTCTGCAATACACTAATCCAAATGAAATGAGTCTGTGTGCCAATGTATATGTTGAATATTAGAATAGAAACCAGTAGCATTTCCATGTCCTTATCTGTCTGAGCTGAACATGAGCTCTGCAACACCATCAACACTTATATTCATGCTTCCAGGCAAACAAACAACAACAAATAAAACTATTTCTGCAGGGTTTTTTATTTTTATTTATTTTTTTTTTTTTTTACAAAATCCCATGAAATGACACGGAGAACAACCAATGCATATTTAATGTTTCACTGGGCTTTTTCCCCTCAGATCATCTGTATCTAATCCTATTTTAATATCCATATCTCTAAAGAAAGCTAAAGTGCATACGTTTGGCTAATGAAAGGTTTTCATTCACCTACCAGGCACATTAAATAAACATGAAATGCACTCTTATCTCTTGGAAATAAAATGGCATCGGCCACAATGTCTTCCCGAAACCAGACTGTGCACCGGCACAATGATCTTGAGAATGTAATCATAGCACTCTTGCTATTTGATGGTGTGGTCACTATGTTTACTTTCTTCAATCAAAATGCCGACCAACAACACAGACATGGATGACGCAAGCAGCGAAAAACCGGTAAGTTTTAAGTAACTTCAAACATGTATATATTTAAAAAACAAACAAACAAACAAAGAGACAAAAACAATGGCTTTCCTATGCTATGGGTGGGGAAGGTGGAGGCATTTATTTATTTTCCTAGTACTGTTGGTCCACTTGTCCCCTTAGATTAAATCATCATTGCAAATAAGTATATATTTTTTTCTGATTGATCCTTCTGTGATTAATCATTCCTTGGTAACTCGGCCCCATTTACAAGGCACAAGGAATCATTAATGGTTTGGTGAAGATAAATAAAAATGATATAAATCATGTGCTATGACCTTCACAATCACTGGATTTGACCCCTTTTGAAAATTTGATAGACTTTGAACTGAACACTTTTCAAATTTCTGAGTTTTTAGAAAGTATTTTAAAGAACACTGACTCAGTTCTGAAGGCTTGTTTGTAGTCTATCACAATATTATGTTGGTTTTGTTCTTTAATTATTTAACACAGCTATCTTTATTCTTAAATAGATGTTATTAGTATTATTAGTAGTGTAATTATAATAAATAGTAATTCCTTAATAAGCAAAAACACAATTTCTGATTTTCTTAGTAGCCCATTTAGGAACTAAAAAATACAAAAATAAAAACACATTTACACTCATTTACACTGTGTCACGTTATGAAACTAAATGTAGTTTGGAGACTACTTAAGAAATGTTTCAATGTCATTTGTTTTTGCAAGACAAATTCAATCTGTTGATTAAAATGTATAATGCATTCAGTAGTTTGTGTGTGTGTGTGTGTGTGTGTGTGTGTGTATATATATA
>JBCNYH010000017.1:10199567-10211833 GCA_039654325.1 Tandanus tandanus | reverse complement strand
GTGTGTGTGTGTGTGTGTGTGTGTGTGTATATATATATATATATATATATATATATATATATATATATATATATATAAAACACTGAAACAGATCATAGTTTTAAGGATGCTGTAATTATGTAGATTTTAAACGAGGTTAAATGCTCGCTGGAATAAAACAGGCTCTGAGATGATTTATTCACCAAGTCACAAAATGTCACCAATTTGCCTTTCAGCACTTTCTCTGGACACGGCAATAGTCAGCTTAAATATATGCTAATATCATTAAATTATTCCATGAGATTTTTTTTTTTAGTTAAATTGACCTTGCTTTTTTTTAAAAAGAAGACGTTTTGTATATGATTAAGTTAAATCCCTGATAACCACAATGTTATGAGGAAACATATTTCAGATTCTCTCCTAACAGAACGTATGCTCTTATAACGGGATGTATAACAGAATGTGATTATTTAATTAGTTAATATCCATCCCTCCATTATTTGCATCACTTGTTCATCAGGGGGGTGGGGGAACTGGAGCCAATTCCAAGTGACTTGGGGTGAGAGGTGGGGTACACCCTTAACTGGCTAAAGCCTCGATCTCACATTCCGCTTTGATTAACAGGAAATCACAGTACATGATTTATTTGCCTTCTGGAGGTCAACTGGCATTATCTCATAAGTGTTCTGGGCACTTTAGTAGGAGTCCTTGATAGCCAGGAAATTACCTTGAGAACCAGAAGGGCGTGGTTTCCATTTTGATCATGTTGGAAATTACTGTGGGTCAAGTGCCAGATCAATTCAACTACATTGTGTTTTTTTTCCCAACCAGCTATCATTTCTTCATTTGCATATTTCCTCCACCCATCTTTGTGACAGACCACCTCTAAAAACCTCTGGAATAGCTACAGTATTCCCAGTCGTGGTTTTCATGTATTAACTGGCTGTGCATCACACTTACACTCATATTTACACATATAGCAATTTAAAATAGCCAGTTGACTTAATGTGCTTTTTTGGACTTTGGGAAAGCTGAGTACACCGAGAAAACCCAAGGCAAGCACGGGAAGGAAAAATTACCTTCACAAAAAGACCCTTGGCCAAGATTTATACCACGAATCTCCTTGCACGAATCTCAACACTGAGCCATTGTTCATCTTCCGAACCACTTAGTCCTAATTAGGATTACGGTGCCCATCTCAGCCGACTCTGGGCAAGGGCAGAGTACACCCTGAACAGCTCACCAGGCCATTGCAGGGCAGAAACACGCTGACACACAGCCTACTCTTGGTTCTTTTACATGCCTCTCACCACATACAGTGAGAGACATGGCTGGCCTTGGATAACCCAGTTAGCTGCACTGGGAGAACAGCAGTGAGAACCTGGCGACAGTGGGGCTTGAACGACCGACCTTCGGATCAGTAATCCAGCACCCTACCACTGGGCCACCACTGCCCCTGAGTCATTGTGCTGTCCCAATTATTTATTAAAACTTTGTAAAACATTTGTTCCTATACCTGTTAATTCTGCTGCTTTGTTTTTGCTTAAAACTATAATGCATAGGATATTTTTTCTTTTTTGTTTAAAAGGAGGAAAAAACATGACTCTTGGGTTGCAAAAATATTTTATACTTTACATTAATAAAATTGGAAGGAAACCAACCTCATTAAGCCCCTGCTTTAGGAGCAAAAGAAGTGATAGGCGGTGACAGAAATAAAAGCCAGCATCCAACTAAAAAAAGAGAGTGAGAGTGTGAGAAAATAAACAAAAACATGAGGGAGTTAAGGCCAGTTTATACCAGAAGCATTTAGACTTAGTTGTCCGTCTTTCGCTTCGGATAGAACTTCATTGTAATCGATGCAGAAATTTATACCGGAAGCATTTTGTGTGTGTAACGTGAGACGGAAGCATATTTTTATGCTTCATATCTATTTTTCAATGCAGTAAAAAAAAAAAAAAAAATACTATGTTTCACATCAACATATAGACACAGACACACTTATATGATTAGATCAGTCGGAGAGCACAAACCTCTACCAAGCCCTGATAACCTTTTGCACAATTCTGCTAAAAAACCGACATACAAACTGAGAGTAAAACATAACCTCCTTAGCAGAGCTAACTAGTGATACATGGCTGTTTTATAGCTGCAACCCATTTTTGCAGTCTTTTGAACTTCAACTACATTTCCCAGTAACCCTTGTGGCAGCTTTTGGCTCGGGATAGTCGCTGTGGACAGTACAGCACTACAGGTCTGTTTTTAGCACATAGATGAGAATCTGTGCCCATTTCAGACACGCGCAGTAAATTATATGTGTGTAATGAGCACATTTAATGTTGTGATACCTAGAAAGATAGCAGTCACCATAACAAACATGCTAAACTGGTTTACCTCTCTCTTAGTATTAGATATGTAAAGATAAAATGGCCTAATAGAACTACTGTACCTTCAAATGAACTTGAAAGTAAACACGATGTACAGGCTGTATTAGAATTTAAACATTTAAAGATATTGACTTTATATTAGAGCACAGAGCTGCTGTCCCATTCTGAATTATGCTTCAGAAACAGTGTAAATTGCAAACTTGACACCTCACTCTTGCTTGTTGTGTAAGTTAGGCTTTAGATATTACAGCAGGAACATGAGGAGGAAAAAACTGATAGAGTTGTAGCTGCTCAACTGATGAACAGTTATTCACATGTATTAATTGTCTTTGGTGGAAAGCTCAAAGTCCACGCTGTTGAATTTGTAGTTAGCCAGACTGTCACAAGTATTTTTTTTGTATTTCAAACTAATTTGTTCTAAATATATTCCATAAAAGAAGACACTTTTTGATGGTAAGAAGAGATTTTTTTTAACAGTTACTCTTATATTAAACTGAACTATACTGTCACCTAGTGTTGTTTATGTGAACTGCACCCAGTAGGCCTTCAAACCCATCTTTTTCTACTGAGCAAAAAAAATAAAAAAATAATAAAATAAATAAAAAATAATAAACCTCCTCGACAATATAGAAATACTGGGAAAGAAAAGGCATTTTGCCAAGTAATGTTTTTATTGATATTTTTATTTGGCATATCCATCACAATGTACATTATGATTAACTTAGCATAAATTGTCATGAAACTTGGCAAGTCCCAGGCACGGCAAGGGCATGTTCTCATCGTGCTTGCTTAGGTTTCCTCCGGGTACCCCAGTTTCCTCCCACAGTCCAAAGGCATGCAGATTAGGCTAAGTGGCTGTTCTAGATTTCTCCTAGGAGTGAGTGGGAACAGTTGTGTGTGTTGGCCCTGTGATGGACTGGTGAACTGTTCAGGGTGTACTCCACCTTTGCCCGGTGTCAGCTGAAGTGAGCTCCAGCCTCCCCGCAACCCTAGTAGGATTAAGCAGTCTGGCAAATTCATGAATAAAATATCATGAAACTTTCAAACACATTGGCATACCTTTGAAATATTCTAGCAACTGACCAGATGAGACTAATTCAAGAGTCAAGGAACAACTCCCTTCCACCTGTGGGCCTTTGACCTAAGCGGACCAGGGTCCCTGTGGTGGTTCCACGGTCCAGTTCCTCAGAATGTACATGAAGTGGAGCAGGGGTCACTAAGAGAAGCTCTCTCTAACCATGACTCCTCTTAGCCAGGGATGATAGGCATCAGAACGGAGCACACCATTAGACCAAGCGTTGGGGGATATGAAGACTAATAGTAAGGATATAAAAAGGAGCCCATTAACAGATAGCTACACCAGGTGACAGGTCAACCAAGAGGATGCAGCTCCGAGACACCAGATTAACCTAACCGTGAGCTTATCACTGTACTAAAGGAGATGGGCTTCAACAACAGTTCCAGACATGGTGACACAGTTGAAAACTTCATCCAGATCTACTAAATTACCATCCCATTCATGTTCCTGCCAGTCACTACAAAGAGATGGTCGCAAGCCTGGGTGTCCCAGAGGCTCGAGTGCATGACACTCTGTATCATGATGATTGCAAAGAACCCTACCACCTTTCTCCCGACCTTGGTGACACACTGATATAGGACGAGATAACACAGGAAGAAGACATCTCTTACACACCAAGCACTACCCCTCCTTGAATAGCCCCCATGCAAATCGATATGGCCCACCCACAGCCCTTCTTTACACCACGTGAGCAAAGGTGCAGGCATATGAAAGAAAAAGAGAGGAGAAATCCACCTCATTGCCCCAACTGTGCAGATCTGTCATCTTCTCAAGAGCTTACATGTGGAGGGCCCAAACCGACCATCCCACCCTTAACACTGACAGACCTAAAAAAAGGTTTCAAGGATGAGAATTGCGAGGGAGAACATCCTCCCAAATGATGTCACAAATCGCTACAAGTTCCAGATCACAGACCATCTCAAATGTGAAGAAGCCTTGCTTGTTCCTATAGCAACTCCAGGCAATCTTACAGTACAATGACACAATTCTGGCTCTCACTAAAATGTTTGAGCAGCCTTACAAGTTGGCTGTACAGCGTATTGCAGGGTTGATGGATGGATCGAATGTCTGCAGTGACGATTTGGATGCCTTTGGCCTGTTTGCTCTTCAAGTACAGTCACTAGACATGCTTCAACAGCTGGGGGAGAGGGGGCAGCTGTTGAAAAGGCTGGTCATGGGTCATGTGACATGCTGACGAAACACTTTTACAGGAGATAGAGTTTATTGTGACTTCATATCATTGTGATCTCATGGTAGTTAGTACCAGTGAAAAATAGTGAACTTTGTGCTGATTGGATAAATGGGTCGAATCACTGAGGGGAGTCTGTTTAGAACTCACAAGCTTTAATGTAATAAAGGGTTACTTTATTTCAAGGTCAGGTAAAGATGTCAGCCAAGCAGATTTATACAGTTGAGTACTTATGATGCACCATGTAAAGTAAGATGTCACAATGAGAAAACGGCTAATATCTCCCAACACCTGATGTCCAAATGGTTAGTACCGAGTACAGATTGATTAGGTTAGCACAGACATAAACTTATGTTTATGAGGGAAAACAGGTGTGTAGTCCTTCCACTGTCAAGCGTCTGAGCCACTTGTCATGTCTGATGTCTGAATTTCTCTCAGACTAAATTACAGGTTATGAGTCCACTGTGATTGGATAATCAGGAACCAATCAGTAACAAAGTATTAGTCATAAACTGAAATCACAGATTTTTATTGGTTTAGACCCTAAAAATATGACATGCCATTCCAGTGGACTGAAATTCATAATTTTAAGCATGTAGAAAAGTATGTTCAAACAGAAATCAAAAGAAGAAATTAAAAGTTTTAGTGTTTATTATATAAGGACTAACTGACCAAACATCTTCACACTGTACTGTTTTACATAAATAATTTAAAAGCATGTTATTATTTACATTACCTCTAAACATTTGCACTCAAATGTATTTCTTCTTGTATTCAAACTGATACGGCTTTCACTCTGTTGGATAACTTCCTATTTTCGGTTTTAAATAAATTATTTAATGATTTTTAAAATCAGATTTTAATTATGTTCAGTTTTACACCCACTGGTGTTACAGGGGAGTTTCCCTGCTGAGTCACAGTGTGACGTAATACGTCATGAGTTACGCTCAACCTCAACGCGGAAGTAAAGTAGAAGCTTCAGTTCATTTCTAACATTGGAATTGAATCGCCTGCATAGTTTCCCCACGAAGTCGAAGAACTGTATGTATAACAAACACTTTATCTACAAGTATTTGTTTGTTTTAAATCTCTGTTTACTTATTTCCTTTAACGTTAGCGAATTAAATAGCCTGCCGGTTACTGTCGTTAGTGTCTTCCTGGTATGATTACTCGCGTTTCTGGGCCTTGGTGATTTTATTATTATTTTTACCTGTTTTCCTATTCCTGTACTATGATTGGCTAACTAGTTGTCTGCACGAGAAGTCCATTGGTTAGAAACGATGATTGACTCAAGACTTTGTCTTACAAACCAATCGTATGGAAAGGGCGGGATTTCTGGGAATACGGGTAGTAAAAATACCGCGTTTCCTGTTTGCTAGCTTGCTGGACGCTAATGTGTTTATTTACCTCAGAGGACTTGGTATTTATTTATTTTTCTCAGAACGGTAGTGGATTTTTAATAAAAATAATCATTTCCGCAGTTTGTGAGCGAATTAGCTGATTGTAATGATTATTCTTTAACGCAAATGTAGTTGGGCAGGGTGGCTAATTGACTGTACTGCTTTCTTCAGGAATTTAATGGAATTTTTATAAATAGTGTTTATTAAATGGGTACAATTTATAGTCTCCTCTTTCAGTTATATGTTCAAAATGGATGGTGTGGGTCACCACCCAAAAGGCAGTCCTGCTGGGAAACCTGTCTAGTGCTGGACATGTAACACTGTGTGCTCTGTGCTTGTTTGGTAGTCATTCACAGAAGTATGTCCCTGCTTGGTGGTGGATTCAAAGGAGAGAGATTGCGCGTCAATCTCAGACTCGTCATCAACCGGCTCAAACTTCTTGAGAAGAAGAAAAGTGAGTCGTCTCCTCTTCTGCTCCCTTCTTGTGACAAGGCTATACGTATTTTTGATTAATCATTTTCTCATTTCTGTATCTCCAGCTGAATTAGCTCAGAAGGCCCGGAAGGAGATCGCAGACTATCTGTCAGCAGGTAAAGATGAACGAGCGCGGATCAGGGTGGAGCACATCATCAGAGAAGATTATCTGGTGGAGGCCATGGAGATTCTCGAGTTGTACTGTGACCTGCTGCTGACCCGCTTCGGTCTAATCCAGTCTATGAAGTGAGTCTGACATCACAGACAAGTAGTGAACTGCTGATCATCAGGGCTTGTAAGAAAGTGTGACATTCTTTCAAATTGAAGCCAGAAAATAATGAGCTGTTGTGTGTGTGTGTGTGTGTGTATATACATATATACATACGAGAGAGACCCAAAAAACCTCCCACATTTCAAAGGTAAATGGGGGAAAAGATTAAAGATAATCAAATTATTATTTGTACACATGAAATTTCATTTGGTACAGTTTTTATTTATATGAAGAGAGTGGTGTAGCTGTTACCATAACTTCTAACCATTACATTGATGTGCTCGAAAAAACTTTTAAGGCCACAATTCGAACACCTTGAGCTTGACAAACTCGACGTATGGCTTCAGCAAGATGGTGCTACAGCGCACACAGCTCGAAGATCATTGGAGGTATTGAGGGAAGTGTTTCTTGATTGGGTGATCTTGATGCGTTGTGATGTTGGTGGCCAGCCCATTCATTCACTTGACCTTAAATCATGAATATATACTCATTAACCCCAAACCCTTGAAGCCCTTAAGGTTGTTATTCAGCGGGATATAGCTGCTGTTCCACCAGACATGACCTCTCGGGCCATGGTAGCTTTCAATAATTGCCTCCAAGCATGTATCGACAATGACAGCCAGCATTTGGAGGATGTCATCTTTAAAACATGATGCATAAAAACTTTATTGAATGAAGTTTCCTATATGCATATAATTTGATTAATGATTTTTTTTTTAATCATTTACCATTGAAATGTGTGAGGTTTATTGGGTCACTCTGCCTGTGTGTGTATGTGTGTATGTATGTATGTATGTATGTATATATATGTGCGCGCCATCAGTTTAGATTTATTTATTAAACAGCCGAATCATTGTCCATTTTATTGGTTTATAGTGATAGTTAAAGTCATGGGATACCCTCTAAATAAATTGGTTCAATAGATGGATAATTAACTATACAGATGGCTAGACAGAAATATATCAGTTTATTCCTTAATTACAAAACCACAGCTTGTCATGTTACAGAGAGTTCACAATAAAACATTTTAATTTTAAAGCAGCATTTTAAACCGAAAGTGATCTTTGTCCAGATGATGTTTGAGAAATAATCTCCATCCATCCTAACATGCATGAAAACGTGAATCACATGATCACTCGTGTCAGCTGGGCATGTGCATGGCGGTATTAACAGAAGAAGATTGTCTTCTCTGCAGTCATTTTCTTCTGGAAAAGGATCACACGACGTATTAATATGGACATTAATATTTACCTCTGGTACAAAGGTCTGGCCCTGGAGACTCCTTCCAAAAATAGTACATGATGAACAACTTACAAGAAACATCACCATATCAACACTTGGAGAAAAAAAAATAATCTAGTTTGTTTCCTGTAAATAAGTTGCTGCTCTAGAACAGACGCCACATTTAAACAAGTGCATACATTTTTTTTGTGATTGTTGAAGCCTTTGATGACTTTTAAAACATGTCAGTTTTATGTTTATTATAGTTTTGTAATACAAAAAAAATGATACTAGATTTGCAAAACACTTCAATCTCGTGGGGGTAAAATGCTAGTCATCCAGGAACTGTTCTCAATTCATGGTGCTGCTGATTGGGGTTTCTGGATCTTCTAAAAAGTCGCTGCTCAAAGAGATGATTTTGCTGACTGAACGGTAAATAAGCGCCCCTTGAACAAGTTTTGTGCGTAAATTATATGCTTGATACGCAGAACGCTTCCCCAGAGCTCTTGATTCGTCCTCTGAGCACGTCATCAGAAAATCCTGCAGCACGTGCATGAATTGCTTCTCCAACAAAAATTGTGGTGGCAGTGTTTGCAAATTTTGCTATGTGATGTAAGCATCAGTCTCGCATACCATCATTGCTGTTGCTGGGTTTTTTTTTTTTTTTTTTTGCACCTTCTCAACAGCATCAGAATGCAAAGAATTTTTACTTTTAATATCTTTCTTCATCAACCCCCAACACAGCAGAACCGGGCGTTGTTTTCTCGAACTGCAGAGCACCTGATGGAATTCTCCAGATTTACATAAAATATGCACATAGATCTAATCAGTACACTGCTTGCATAGTACTAGCATCTGCAAGCGTACAAGTTGCCTAGCATCGAGTATATTTCAGCCATAGATATCATATATAGGGCATGAGTGTTCCTCAGCATGGTAATAGACGGCACCGGCTGTCTTGAAAACCGCATTTTCTAGCATAGAGGTCCAGCATAGGACAGAAAAGCTGGGTATACAGTGTTAGCTGTATTATTACCATGCATATAAAAGGGCACAAACATCTATGTTTATAATAATAAAAAAAATACCTAAACTCTTAACTAATTTTTTTTTGTAGAGAAATCATAATTTATGTGATTTAAATCAGATTTATGTACTTAATATCAACTAGTCCAATAGATTGTACATTAACATGAAATGTGACTTAATTTTGACGTGATTAATTATTTTGCTTTAAGTGAAGACAGCATTTTAAAAATTACACTTGCAACTGATCGCTGTCAGGGTAAAAAACAAGACTTTGGGCTACGTATGATTGGTTTTGTTCTGCTTACAATGCAAATGAGTGGCAATCACACTTCCAATATGGCGTCAGAATGTTCCATTTGCATTTACATTTATGGAATTTAGCAGACACCAACTGAGCAATTGAGGGTTAAGGGTTTTGCTTAAGGGCCCAACAGTGGCAGCTTGGTCGTACTGGGGCTTGAACCACCAACCTTCCGATTAGCAAGCCAGAGCCTTAACCACCGAGCCACCTCTTCCATCCTCCAGTGACCCATGGCTAGTTTATTATGGGATATCGATGATCCAAACCATTTGTCCAAGAATTTCATTGCCGGCTAGTGATGTTCGTTTGTTACCTGTATATGACAGATTGTTTGTTGTCTGTATATGACAATGAAACTTGAAACTTGAACTACAGCATTTCAGCTACTGTGGACACATAAACTCTGCCTTCAACTATAGAGTGCTTTTACTTTAGTCTTAATTGAATTGCTAGTCTTATGGATTTGGAATTTTTGATTGCTCTCTTTCAAGACTTTCATATGACATGAATAAGTGCCAACGATGTATTTGTTTTTATTGTATGTGTGGGCATAATGAAAGTTATGAAACGATTTTATATTCTCAGCGTAACTAACGATTTGAATTCAATCGAGGTCAACCCCGAAAGACCTATTTTCACAAGTACCACACTGCTGGTGGAAATGTCCCCATAAACGGTTACGCATCCAGCTTTGAAGAATGAAGCTAAGCGAATGGTGGAACTCACGTTTGTTCTCATTTCTTCCTTACAGAGAACTCGACCCTGGCCTTCAGGAAGCAGTGTCCACTCTGATCTGGGCGGCTCCTCGTCTGCAGTCAGAAGTTGCCGAGCTCAAAATTGTGAGTCCTCTCACTCAAGTAACATAAATATGACACGATACATCACTTTTCCCATCTTGCTTTCTTTTTGTTTCGTAGGTTTCAGATCAGTTGTGTGCCAAATACAGCAAGGAGTACGGCAAACTGTGTAGGACAAACCAAATTGGCACCGTCAACGATCGAGTATGACATAACACAAGCTATCATTTGTTACCTCTGCCAGGAGTTTATGTTTTCACCTATGCTGGTTTGTTAGTTTGTCAGCTTGTGTGCTGTATAAATCAAAAAGTTATGCATAGCTATCGATCATTTTTATCAAGAGTAGAGTGTAGTACAAGAAACAAACAATCTTCTTTTTTGATGGTGATCTGTCTGTGGGATCATGTTTAAAAAAAGAAAAAGAAAGAAAGAAAAAATAATCAAAGGTCAATAAGTACAAAATAATAATGTGTGAATGAATGTTTATCAGATGCTCACTAGGGGGTGACATTTCATTATAACTATGCCAAGTTATAATAAAACCTGCAGTCTTAGGCAGATTTTTCAGGTTAAACAGTGCACTTCTCACTATAATCCATTTGTGCCTGGCAGAGGTACCTCTCACTCTGAGTACCATTCTAGTTACTTTATAAATCATAAGCTCTTTTCTGCAACTTACATAACTTGTATGTTGGATGTGTTTTTACCAGCTGATGCATAAACTGAGTGTGGAGGCCCCGCCAAAGATCCTGGTGGAACGCTACCTCATTGAAATAGCCAAAAACTACAATGTCCCATACGAGCCTGATGCTATGGTTCGGGTAAGGCACATATGTATGTTGCTAGGTATCACGTTGTTTTTATTTATTCAGATGGTTGGGTTGAATTCTTTGCTGTGTTTGTAGCCGGAGGTAGGAGAGGAAGCAGATCTCATAGACGTGGACAGCGACTTTAAGAAGCATGGTGGTGGAGGCGGAGGAGGTGGCGGATTCACTGCCCCAGCTGCTGCTATGCCCATGCCCATGCCAATGCCCATGCCAACACCCACAGCCTTCAACTACCCTCCACCCAAAGGACATGTGTGTCACGCCTTCTTATCAATCATTAGCCACGCCCCCTTGTCAGTCTTGTAGTTAATTATTGCCATCATGTTTATCTAACCCTCTCTTCCCCTCTGCATGTAGGAGCCCTTCAGTCCTCCTCCTGCCACCTATGATGCTGGTTTTAACAATTTTCAGGCTCCAATGAGGGGAGGGCAGCCGCCTCAACTCCCCAGCTGCCCCCCAACCTACGAGTCTGTAAGTGCACGAACCCCTGCCCCCTCCTCACCCTTCCAGGCACAGTCGGACGTTCCTGTTGATCTTTCAGGAAAGAGGAGTTTGTTCTAGTTCATATGCACGTTCCTTTGTCACTGCTTTATGTCCCCTTTTATTATTCATTTATTTATTTACTCACTCACTCATTTATTTATAACACTAACCTCTGGATCTTAATGTTTAGCCAATCTGGACATTGAAGTAAACAACGAGGTTTAGATGCTGTATTGGATGAAACGGTGCCTGAATTATTTTAAATAGGGCATTTTCAGCTGAATTTTTTTTCACAGAAATAAAATTAAGAAAGTGTTGTTTCTGAACCTCTGAGGACCCTCAACAAAATCCCATTCTTCCTGACCTACCTTTCCTTCCTTCCTTTTTCCCTTTCTCTCGTAGTTCCTTCCTTCATTCTTCCGTTTGTTCCTTTCTGGCTTCCTTCACCCTTTCTTACTTTCTTCCTTCCTGACTTTCCTCTGGACTTTGTTTCTTTCTTCCTTTCTTATCCACTTTCTAACTTTATTTTTGTAGTTAAAAAAAAGATAAGAATATTTTAAACACCTTCTAAATGTGGCATAAATCTTTTTCTTACTAATGATCTAATTAAGAATTTACAGTTCATGTATAATTTCATTGCATATTTACAAATTATATTCCATTAATGTCTTTTTTTTATTTAAAAAAAACAAACAAACCCTCCATTCAAAAAAAAAAAAAAAAAAAAAAAAAAAAAAAAAAAAAAAAAAAAAAAACACAACGTAGTAACCGTGCCAGCATGCAAAACATGTGGAACAAGTGAGTGGTCGGCAACAAGTGGCGAGCAAGACCGT
>JBCNYH010000017.1:10179944-10193371 GCA_039654325.1 Tandanus tandanus | reverse complement strand
GTCTGCTGAGATGGGCGCCAGCCTCCCCGCGACCCTAATTAGGATTAAGCGGTTCAGAAAATGAATGAATGAATGAAGATGCTGTAATAAACCACATAACCTGTTTCTGTAACGCCTACCTTGTATATGCACAATAACGTCATGCATTTGATTAAGTGCAGCGAACAGATCTGCGGTGGTCTCCAGATTCTGTTGCAGTAAAACCACACAATTTTTGGGGCTTTTGCTAAGGAGACTCACAATCTCCTGTGTGTCCTGAAAAACAAAAAACAAACAAACAAACAAAAAAAGATAAATACATGGATAAGATGTGGGTGCAGGCAACATTTCAGCTCCACTTAGGATAAAAATTAAAGCAAAAATATAATGTAACAAGACAACAGCTGAAAAGCCTGCATCCCCTGATATACAATTGGTTAAATAGCACGTGTGCTGTTACGCATTTATAACTACGTATCTCCTCTGAGTAGATTTTGATCACTTTTATAACTTTGGTAGATACCATACACTTTCTTTCTCATATCACAGTCTTTTTTTTTTTTTCTATGGATGTTTTGCTGGAAGTAGTTTTCCTGCCACAATCCTGACCACTTTCTTTTGGAGTTTCTTCTAGACTCCCATGGTTCCTCAGTACTGGCTCTGCTAAACTGTATTTACAGGTTAATGTGTGAATAGACTGGTGTTCCATTTCAGCAAGTATTCCCATCTCCTATCCAGTGATCTCTGAAAAAGCTCCACCAGGACAAAGTGCTTAAGGTACATTCTCTTTCATTCCCTCCGTCCATTCAGTGAAATCGGATTCTTGGCAACACAATGGCCATAGAGCTCTCTTGGCAAGGTTTTTACAGGGAAGGTCACAAGGTTTTTCCTGAACCCTCCCCATTGCCACAGTTGCACATTCACACCTAGGGGCAATTTGGAACAGCCAATTAACCTAAGGTGCATGTCCTTGGACTGTGGGAGGAAACCGGACTACCCAGAGAAAACCCAAGCAAGCACATTAAGAACATACAAACGCCCTCGCCGACCATATGGCTCGAAGCCAGAACTTTCTTGCTGTGAGGTGGGGGTGTTAAACACTACACCACTATGCCCCCCTCCCCCCAACATGTACATTTTGCTGCCTTGTATTTGTTTCATTATTGCTGAATCCACTCACATTGCATTTTTTCCCCGCCAATAAATTGTAATCGTAATAAAATATAATTACATTTTTTATTATCTCACTCTATGACCATGGGAATGCAAACTTTTGAACTTGTCATGTTATTAAATGATTAAACCAGAATTTTTAATATTACAACATTCAGCATACAACAATCGTAGAGTAACTACAACAATTCAGAACTATTTGACTTCAGAACCTTTAGAATAGTCTGCATGGTAACAGCAGAGGATTTGTTGCTGTTGTTGTCCTTGGACTTTTCCATGTCCTCATTTTTAACCTTCGGCTGTATGCTGCGGAATATGGTGACAATGAGGATGTTGATTGGAAACATGAGCAGGGCGCTTTCCACTGCAACCATGATCTGCTGCCAGGTGAGCTCAAAGGATCCTGTGGAAACAGCAGGACAAGGTGTAAGATTTGATATTTTTGATGTAAACTGTTCAGTATGTAAGGCATGTGACAAGCTGCTAGAGGAAAAATAGAAGCAGTGCATAAATCTCTGCAGGTGGGATGCCCCAGGGTCATCAGAGAGTGTATTGGTCAATCAATAATTTTTGATGTCGCAGAGTGTGTAATTCATGTGATGCACTGGCGGGACAGACAAAGAGAAGAAGAGACAAAGAGACACAGAGTCTGTTCCCTGTAGGAGCACTATTTAGTGGTCTGCGCATTACATGGGACATCCCATAGTAATCGATGACAAGGTGACGTGATGTGGTATGTGAAGTAGAGTTACTTTTGTGTACTTGTTTGCTTTTATTCCAAAGCAATTCACCAATAATTATCATTAAAGCATTTGAACCATTTATTATATTTAATGTTAACAATGCTGTGATATAAATTGCCCTATCTGGTCCAATGGGCAGCATAAAAATTATGAAACTCAAGACCTAGCTTAATGATGACAGGGGATGAGGTATCCTCTGGAAGATTCCAGAACATGATGTTGATGACCATGGTACACAGGAGCAGGCACATACAACAGGAGATTCGCTGCACTCGGGTGAAGGGGCTGTGGCGTGGAGGGTTCACAACAGACATCCAGATGTGCTCATCTCGGAACCCAGTGGAAGTACGAGCATGGAACAAAGTGCTGGTGTGGGACACAACGAACAAAAGTGAGTTTTTGGAAATATTCTTGGAAATGACGGCTAAAACTAGAACCCCTAAATGTTTTTCAGCTGTCCGTCTAAAGGGACTATTAAACCCCATAGAGACCATAGAACCTGACAATAGAGGGTTATATAGGGTCAGAAAGGGTTCTGGGTAGATCTTATAACAATTCACTATTATTCGATAAGCACAGAGGAAAGGTATCTGTGTATGAGGCTGAGGAATGTAGGTCTGGAACTACTATTCACCGAAGAACCATCAAGAACATGATAAGTCAGAACAGAAATCATAATAAGTGAGCAATAATGTACAGCAAGCTGTCATTATCACAAAATAAACCCCGACAGGGGATCAAGACCTTGACGCACATTTGAGAGGTTTTGTATCAATAATGAATGCATTCAATAATGAATTGCTTCCTCTATATTATTCAGCTTGTTACATGACTGCTTAAAAAATAATGCTTTGAAAATTATTTATTGAATTTCAATTCCGGAGCAACGGTCGGTTAAAAAGAACCAACAGACAGCTGAACATCATAATTGACCAATCAGAACTGAGTATTACAGGAGCCATATATATTAAACTTTTATGATATGAGCACAAAATATGAATCAGAAGGGATCATGATAGATCAATCAAAAAAAGAGTTAATCTGTGGTTCTTTGGTCCAACCAACTTCAAAATTCTGCAGAGAACCTTCTGAAGCTGGAACAAGCTTTGTGTGTTAGTTGTTTTTTTTTTTTCTATACGCACATTTCTAAAACAATAACTCAATTTTATGTAATTTATCTCAGTACCCAAAACTGGTGATCTCGTTCTTCTTTGCTGGATTGAAGGTTCTTTTACAAGGGGTGTCACCACTGCCCCTTATCCAGGTATTGCACAGGAAGTGCCAGACCTGACGAGTCTGCATGTCCTGCACTATCACCTTCTGCACGAACCTGATAGGAGACAATTCACTTTAGTTAATATCACCATCATTTGGCATAACTTGGTTTTGTTTGTCAATAACCAAATTGGTAAAAGATGAAGGGAAGATACTGTATAAGTATATTGCTTTATAAAATCTCATCCCGAAAAAGGAGTCCGTTTCTGTCCCTCAAGGTACAATCTACTGTAATGTAACCCCAGGGTTAATTATTTGACTTTAAGTTGTGCCTTTTACATTTTTCCGAGCAGTATATAAAACATACTTCCCAAGTGAAAAGCCCTTGCACCCCTAAAGGTGAATAAGTGTATATACTTATTCAGTGTATTAAGCCCTGTGTAAAAAGAGGCAAGAACACATGTTCACCAGTCTGGATCTCCTCCTGTGTTGTCGTGCCACAACTTAATGTTCTGCAGCTCTCCCAGAGAGAACGGAGCGCAGAGCATGAACAGATCTCCTCCTCCTTTCTCAAATGCAGGCTGGTCTGGGTAAGATAGATGATGGACGTCGCTCTCGCCATCAGTGCCCTCTAGAGTTATCATAACCTGTCCAAAACACAAACACATACATATTAAACTCACCTGCAAAGCTTCGATCTAGCTTACTGTTGCAAAATGCAACAGTATAATAATAAAAAACCCTAAATCAGCTTGATAGATTCTTTGTGATTAAAGGGATAAGTAAAGGGACATGATATGACAAACTGTCCAACCAAACACCCTTGCACTAACCTTGGCCGAGGTTCCAGCGTTCTTCCGGTTTCCTGTTTGTATATTTAGCATGTAGTTATAATGAGCACATGGATGATTGTCCTCCAGCAGCATTGCCTTGCGCTGAAAAAAATACAAAAAGTTATTTCTCTCTCTCGTTCTCCAATTAGTATTATCATCATTTCAGATCATACAAGGACAGAAGTGGTCTGTACCGTTCTCATGGCCTTTTTGTCAGCATACCACGCCCAAGCCACAAGGATCAGATAGAGGAAGAAGAAAGCACCAAGGAGAGCCGCGACCACATAGTTTTTACCAATGGTGGCAAAGAGCGCACCTGTTTTGGACAGGTCTAATGGATTGGGCATGATGAAGAAGGAGCTCCCGTAGAACGTGTTATGGTTACATAAGCAGTGGGTCATTTTGGGCGTTGTTTGAGTACCAACCTGTGGGATCGAAGTCACACAAAAGAGGCACACGAGATATCACTTAATTCTATTCTTACTCAATTTGTTATCCTGTGGAACGCTATATGAACTTACCCAGCATCCATCTCTGCTCCATTCGTTTAGGTCTACATCCCAGAACACGCACTTGAAATTCATGAGTGAAATATTGACTATCACTGGAACGCTTGATGTGTAGTTGTACAGTGTGATGTTCACATACATGATCTTGCTAGAAGTGTTCAACATCTCAGGGTGTATAATCCAGCGATAATTATCGCCTTCACGTGTAGCAGTGAGAACACAGAAACAAAAAGGTAAATAAAAAAGGAAACTCACATGATGTACAAACACGTGAAACAATCTAATTATTGAGAAGGACATTGCATTAAAATAATTAAAATTAGAAGCCTAGGACTTTTTATGCAAGATCTTAGCAATATCGTACTGTAAAAAACAACAACAAATGAATCAAAATGCAATTTGCTTCTTTAGTCCTCATTTTCTATTCCATATTACCCTAAAAAAAGCCTTAAAGGAAAGTGTATAAAGGAGATGCTACTCAAAAAACCCCACATAAACCATACTGCTAAAGAATAAACCTGGGAACCCTGATGTGAACTACACTCAGGATTTTTGCATATTATAAATGGTAAAAAAAGGATGTATTGAAACTGTAAATTTGAACTTGTGTAGAGACACATAAATATTGACATAAATATGGAAATTACATCTGAATATAGTCCTATAGCTTTAAACAATTTCTTGAGGTTTAACCAAAAATTAAAACAGATATCTCCAATTGTTTTAATTATGAGAAAAACAACTTTTTCAGTAGCTTTATTTTAAAGCTACTGAAAAAAGGTTTTGAAAGCTGCTGAATTTTTTTTTTTTAAAAAGCTACTGGAAAATTTTTTATTTTTATTTTTAATTTTTTTTTGGTAAAGCTACTTAAATATTTTTTCTAATAATTAAAACAATTGTACTTATATGTTTTTGAACTCAAACTCTTCAATTGTCCTATTGCTTTATATAAACGTTGATGTATTTATTTTATTTTTTTGTTTAGAACACTATTTACCTTTGCCATTCAGGATGACTTTTTGACTGTTATTTTGAGATTTGTAAGTGGAAGACAGGATCATCTGAAGAGAGACATTTTTATCTGGTATTGCAGTAACAATGACAGTTGAGTTTGGATCAGTGATGTTGAAGCTTGTAATGACACCAAACCCAAACTTCAAAGATATGTTTGAAAATTTTGGTTCAGGGGCATCAGGACGTGGCAGAAATATCTGCACAGAGATGAGAGAAGAATGCATTATATCAGTCCACCATTCACACGATTAAGCAATGCTGCCAATACAGAATTCATATGGAACATTTACACATGAGACTTCATAGATTAGCTTTCACTGTTTTTCACATATGGACATTTTTCCCCATGGACATTTTTCACACAATTCCCATGATTCGTTTGTTTCTCGGGTGCTTTTACACACGGTTGTCACATGTAATTTCTTCAAATATTTCAGTTTAGTTATTATTCATTTATTTTATATGAATTTTTTCACATAATTCAATTTTCATATATGAATCCCATGGTACATTTTTCCTGATTCATTTTCATGCTTTTGCAAATGAGTCATTTATATGACATGATTGTTTTTAAAAGCTAAGTTTCTTTTCATTTTTCTTATGATTGACCACGTTGTTCACATGTCATGCTTACTTAAGTTCACATGTGCAACTGCAGTCTATGTAATCATGCTTGTGATTTTTCTCAATGTGGTGATGAGGTTCGTGATACAAATTTAGAGATTTGGTAAAAAGGTCATCTGAACTCACCTCAATAAAACTTGAGAGATTGCTGAGTTTGATATTAGATGTGTCATCCGAGAGTGACAGGCTGCAAACACTGCCAGTGATGCTATAGTTTGATTCCTCAGTCAATGGGTTGGTGTCATAACTGAAAAGCTAGAAAGTGAGGAACAAAAACAAAAATGCTTAAATGAAGGAAAATGGCAGAAATTACTATATATTAAAGTGAGGGTTAAGTATTAGGTCCTGCCATATCATCAGCAGATGGCTGAAATTTTGCACTATATGCTACCCACATGCACAGTCATGACAGTAAAAGTTTGTGGTTGGTTGAACAAACCTGAACGCTGACAGGACCAGATGGCAGCTGTGACTGTAAAGCGTCAAATGGGGGAAACTGGACAGTAGTGTCATTGCCACCCCCCAAGGTCAAATTGTTCAGATTTTCTGGTGCTTGTCTGTAAAAGACAGAAAAAAAGACTCAGATAAATATATAGTAGTACGAATGAATGAATGAATGAATGAATGAATGAATGAATGACTGAATGACCAGTTGTCTTACAAGAGGTTTATACAGGTGTTAGGTCATATACAGGTCAGTAGCCTTATGAACACTACATATTAAGTGACAAATGAAGAAGGGAGTATTAATGTAAGCTGATGATTACTGGAATAAGAATTCATAAATGGCTATGTAGGTTTATACCAGTTGTCATGAAGGGCATATGCAGGTGTCATAAAAGGCACAATAGAGTAGAAAATGAAGGTAGATTCAAGTCAGTCGACTTTAACTGGAATAAGCCATTAAAAATAGTTATACAGTATAGGTTAAAATCATAGGCTTATGTAAGTATTTCACATAGTATTTAATGAACTACTATATCAAGAAGGAATTTCATTTAGTTGTCAGCCATTCTACAATGCCTTTAAAGGTAACATATATGTAAAAATTGGAATGCAGTTTTTATGTTAATCTGGCGCCCCTTAGAAGCTCTTATGAAAGGTATAAACAGGTGTCAAGAAGATCAAAATAAAAATTTAAGAAGGCCTTGTTATGTCAGCTGGCATGTACTGAAATAAGCCTTAATAAATGCTTGTGTAGGTTTATGCAGGATGTCATGAAAGGTTTATGTAGGTGAGCAATTTAACCTTGAGTAAAATGTGACAAAAATGTTAAATGGTAAATCTTTATTGTCTCATACTCGAAAATATGTATTACGTACTTAATGAATACCTACAAGAAAACTTGTTTGCCGTTTATGACAAATCAAAATGTACTGTAATTTACAGGTTAACATTTTAGTTTTAGTTTTAATTGCAAAAGTGTAAATCCAAAAGTACACCTACTTGGTGGCAAAAAGTGAGCCAGATACAAAATGCCAGGCATAAACCTGACCTGCGTCTTGATTTGTGAGTAAATTAAGCTGCACATAAATCTTGACAGCCAGAATAAGCAGCTTCTCAAGCTGTGTAATGCAAAGACACAAAGCCCACACACACACACACACACACACACACACACACACACACACACACAAAATGAACAGCACATATTGGTGGTTATAAAATGTAATATGTGTCATCACAAATTCTCTCTCTCTCTCTCTCTCTCTCTCTCTCTCTCTCTCTCTCTCTCTCTCTCTCTCTATTATTTGCTTACGTTTTCTGCATTGTCTTGTTGGTCACACTGTTCTATGGTGTGCAAAATAAGGCCTGCAGTACAATTCGTAGTGAGTGTCTGAGAAGCCTGATCTATTGTACTCAGTTTCTTTAGGGCACCCAGTATATTATTCAGGTATTGCTCCTGTGAATTGAAAAAAAGAGGAAAAAGTCAGATAATTTATCACACACCAGGAAATGAATTCTTCTAACTGACACAGAAAGAAAGATTATAGAGCTATTTTTAGAAATTACTCAGAGTATTTGAAGACATGTCACCTTTGAATTATAATCCATTTCCTCTTGAAAATTTGCAATTTGGTTTAATATTTGTGTCGCAGCCTGAAAAATACAACACAAAATAAATGCCAAAAAATCTTTGCAATTGCCTCACTGGTATATGTAAAACATATTTAAAAAATATCACTAACCGTCAAGAGGGAGTTCAGGCCTGTTGATGCAGTCATTGACTGTAACTGATTATTTACTGAAAAAAACCCAAAACAAAAAAACAAATATTAAAATATCTGTCCACTGAATATATATACTCACATATTCTCAGATGAGAGATTTACATGAATTCGTGTTTCTCCGGACTCGAATGCTCCTCTGCACTCGTTTGTGTTCATCTTCATCTGCTTGTGAATCTGAAAGAATAATAACAGCATTGTATATTTTTGGTTTAATATAAAGAACTGAGACCTTGTGTTACACAGCACACTGTAGAGCTGTTATTTCCAGTAATGCAGGATACATGCAAAAAGTGTCCCATGTAAATTTTTATTTTTTTTACCTCGAGTACACAGGTAACCCAAGGTGATGTTGCAGTAGGGTGTGTTCACCAGCTGGAATGGGTTCATTGTCATGTAGGTGCAAAAATCTGGACTAGGTTCGTCAGCAGGTGGAGCAGTGGGCATTCCTGCATATAGAAATAAAACATTTACTCTTTTATTAGTGATATATCATAAATAAGAAATACATTAAGCAGAAAATACATGTTTCAGTCCTTAATTCTTCTGCTTATTCACTTCATCTTAAAGCACCGTATTCACTATATACTATGAATTATAGTAAAATTAGCAGGAAAATGAGGCGTCCACTTGCAAAACCTGCTAAGTCAAGTTCTGTAAAAAAAATAAATAAATAAATAAAATAGGTATTTCCCTTAGCCTCTTTTTCAGGCACTGCACAGTTCTTTATGGATCATGTCTGGAAGGCTAATAGTTTCAGTATAGTGAAAACAGGAATCTATGGAAGATAATTTCTTTGCCTATTAAAAATTTTTTCTTAAAAACTGACCAACTTGACTTGGCAGGATTTTGCAATGTAAAGGTTTTCCTCAAACATATGCAGTTTCTGAACAGTAAATAATAATAATATAATAATAATAATATATATATTTTTTGAATATCGATTTGAATTTTTCCTCTGTGCTTTTATTATCACCTTGACCTGGAGGATATGATGACGTAATATAAACATTGTGATAAACTATGTCACAATACATTTTTCTGAATTATCAGAGATACTCTAATGTTCATTTGCTTTAATAATTACAAAATTACCATGTTGATGATAAAATTATGTATTTTTTATTTTATTTTTTTTACTTCTTTTGAACAACAGTACCCACATTTTTCCTGACACTGTGTGACAACGACTCGTGTAGTTACACTGCCTTCTTCAAATAATTTAGGACTGAGGATTCTAGATATATTGCAGGATCAAACTCTCATGTCATTCTGGAATTTTGTTGTTTTGAGATGACGTTGAAAGCAAAGCATACATTTTCCTGGTTTTCCATAAAAAAAACCATTGGGGTGCACTGAACTATAAAACTAATTCTAAAGATGTTTAAATTCATAGAATACAATTACATAATTTTATAATGATTAATTAATTACAACATACATATCACTACAAGATAAGAATGATTAGAATAAAAATTTTAATATTTACTTTTCTATTTTTTCTATAATCTGTACTGGAGATCTGTTGTAATCTTATTGCTGCCGACTTCTCAAGGAATTCAAACACAAATGAACGATCCTGCCAACTCCCGATGATATAGTTTTTTTTTTGGTTCATTAATATTTTTAACGAACTAAGCTTGTTTAATCAAAGTCAGATTGTATAAAAACCCCTGAACTATTACAATTCCATTAATTAGCTTGAGAATGAAATAATAGCCAACTGAGACCCCAGTGATTTTCAAAGAAATCTCACCACAGGAATGTGTTTCCTTGTCCAGTTTTGGTTTATATTAGCCTACCATTATCATATCATCTCTGACAAAAAAGAACATCAAACATTAAACATTTAAAGTAAATCTCACCATATTTCCAGTTTAATCTTTAAAACTATCCTGTACACCTAATCATTTCAGGGAAAAGAGCAGCAGTGACTTGACAGGATGGATTTTCTTTTCCTACTCACCGTGTAAAACACACTTTTGGTAAGATTCCGTCAAGTCCTCACCGATCCACCATCCTGGAGCCATGTTCTGGAGAACCATGAACTCTTTGGATAAGAAATCCATGATTTCACAATCCAGATACCTCATAAGCTGCCCACCTTGAATCAAACAGGCTTCAGTGGCTTCTTCCCATGACTTGGGCTCTGCAACAAATTCATACGACACATCCTGAAAAGTAGCTTTGTCGATAACTTGTTTGCCAGATACATCTCGGTACGTCTTCACAGTAAAGGCTTGAGTGGATAGTAAGAAAGAAGTCGCTGAAATCCAACAAAAAATGACAAGTTGCCTTCGGAAAGGCATTGTGGAAAGAGAACAGGAAAAGCAAACTTCACTTTGAAGTAGAATCAAGGAGACTGAAAAGCAGTGAGCTTTTGTCCATCTTAGGCAAATTGGGGCAAGTCTCTGTGGGAACAGTGGACGTGAGCTAACTTCCTCATTTTCCTTAGGAAAATGACAAGAGACACTCAAACTACATGCAAAGTCTGATTTCAGCTGGGCTTTGCCCTAAAGATGGGTTTTTGCTTAGATCGTGTAGTACCAAACAAAATGATACGGAAAGACTTCTTTTTGACTGAAATTAAGAAAAGAAAAGAAATTCAACAATTTTTTTTCACAGAATAATAGCCTACTTGAGCAGAAAAAACAGTTCAAAAATTAATAAATGTGTAAAAAACAAACCTCTAATACATAAACGCTACAAACAGGATCCATAATATCATTAACCAGGTTAAGTGTGTGAGTGTGAGACAAATAATGCATTGATGTATAGGCCTGATTTTTAAGCTGTCACTGTTCCTCTTGTAGAAATCCCTGCATTGTATTAGGTTTGGACATTTGGTACATTATCATTTCTAGGTACACCAATATTTTACAATAAAAATTCAATTAAAACCATTTGTTTCTCATCTCTGCTTGTTTTCTTCCTAGCTATAGATCACAAGTGATCATGTGTGACAGATAACGCTATTATAAGTAATATTTTTAAGCAAAAGAAAAAAAGGTTTTCTTCATAATAGTAACATAACAATATAGAGAACAGTGGGCGCCAATGGAAAAATTAACTTATTTGAATAATTTTTTTATGCATGTTTTCAACAAGGAGATTCCGGTGCTCCCTCCTTCTCAGCACTGCATGTGACTTTGGTGATGTGCCTGAGTCAGGATGCGTGCCTCTGTGTGTATGTGTGTGTGTGTGATTCTACCCTATTGTCAATGCTGCTACTACATTCTTAGATACAAGTTGTATATAGGGTGACTACAGATATATCAGGCCAATTTTTTCTTTATTTCCATGTTTCCATGCTTTTTTAAATTATTAGTAATACAAAATACCTGACACCTGAGCCATTTCTGACATCTTGATGTGTTCTGCATGTACATAGGAAGAAAACATGTTTCACCATATTCTGAAGAAAGATTTTAATGAGACTGACAAAAAAAGTTTAATGACATGCTTGTTCAAGTTTGAATTAGGCATGTACTTATCCTTGACGTCATGAAATAGACGTCACGCCACACTCGCTGTCCCTCACACACACACACACACACACACACACACACACACACACACACACACACACACACACACACACACACACACACATAACTTACATTGTTCACTATTTATTGCACTACCTCAACCCTGTCATTATTTCATTACGCTGCTATGTTTATATTTATGCCTATATTCTGTATGCCCTAACTCGACCGCTGCTACTCTGTACATAATTTCATTTTTTTATTCCATCTCATTTTTTTCTTTCTTCTGGCGCTAAGGGTCTCATTCTTGTGTTGTCTTTTCTTTTTGCACTGTATTGTCTTTGCACTGTTGTGCATAATTGCACACTTTGCACTTTATGTGGCCAGGGCTCTGTGTTGTTTTTGGGTTTTTTTTTTTCAAATTTGATCTTTGTTGTATGTTTATGTAGCGCTTGGTCCTGGAGGAACGCTGTTTCTTTTCACTATGTACTGTGTCAGCTATATGTGGTTGAAATGACAAAAGCTTCTTGAACTTGAAAAAAAAACAACAACAACAAAAAAACCCCCAAGACTTCTATAACAACAATCTTTCCTAGATTCATTGTTTACTGTAAGCTGTTATAAAGTAGTTTCTGTGAAAAAATTTGCTATTTTATAAGAAAATAAATTGGTATGTTTTACGGAATACCTTGGAGAATCAAAACACAGTTCTTCTGGAGACTTCGACCTGTTTTTTTTCCTTGAATGGAGGCTGTTATGTAATAGGCATATGTGTCTTTCTTTACAAATATACAAACATATATCTGTAGCAATTATCTTCCTGCTGGAAAAGTAATGTTTGTAAATATTTACAATAATAATTCAAGACTGTTAATATAATAATAAAATTTAATAAGTAAAATGTAATTTTTTTTATTGTATTCAATGGATTGCTTTGTTGTTGGGACTTTATAAAAGTTGGTGAGGATAACTTGGAAGTCAGGACAGGAGCACACAAGTCAGCTGATGACATCATTGCTTTTCAAAGCGCAAAACATTGAAATAACACTCTCATCCACACGTTTTTAAATTTCATCCAGATATGCAACCAAATACTGCCGGCACCCAACAATAAATTCGTCTGCGGTCACATGCAATTCATTCATTCATTCATTTTCTAAGCCGCTTAATCCTATTTAGGGTCGCGGGGAGGCTGGCGCCCATCTCAGCCGGCTCCGGGTGAGGGTGGTGTACACCCTGGACAGCTCGCCAGGCCATCACAGGGCCAACACTCACACAATCATTCACACTCACACACCTATGGCGATCTGGAACAGCCAATTAGCTTACTGTGCATGTTTTTGGACTGTGGGAGGAAACCGGAGTACCCGAAGGAAACCCACACAAGCACGGGAGAACATGCAAACTCCACACAGAAACGCCCGGGCTGGGAATTGAACCCAGGCCTTCTTGCTGTGAGGCAGACGTGCTAACCACTACGCCACCATCCCGCCCGGTCACATGCAATACCTTATATATACAATGCTCAAAAAAATAAAGGGAACACTTAAACAACACAATGTAACTCCAAGTCAATCACACTTCTGTAAAATCAAACTGTCCACTTAGGAAGCAACACTGA
>JBCNYH010000017.1:10150066-10164393 GCA_039654325.1 Tandanus tandanus | reverse complement strand
ACATGAATTCTTGAGCACAAAATTGAAATTTAATATAATGTATACATATAACAAAAGTTCCATGTTTCAAAGTACACAGTAGTGCACTCGAGATAGTATGTAAACTCACAACCTGAACAGCTGGTGCAATTGTGAGAAAACCTTCTTTTCACAGCATTTCTTACAGAGATCCAAAATGTTCTCTCTTGAAAAATAGCTCTTGTCTTCAGTTTTCTGTGTGCTTTGTCCTTTCAGTCCACACAAAGACTTAGGTGGATGCCAAAATTGTGTTATCTTTGCGATTTGGTGCTGTTGGGTTTGTAAGGATGGAAGACGATGTCTCATTCAATTTCCATTATTTTCTTCTCAGAGATGTAGAGTGCCGTTTTGATAAATAGCTTGCAGTCACTTTAGCAAGGACTTTATTGAAGAATGTCTACTTTCCTGGGTCCTGCTTTTTTATCTTCAAATAAAATAGTTTTCCCCCGCTAAATTTGGGCACCTCTGTATACTATAGAACATACTGTAAGATGAGCACATAGGTAAATATAACCCGTAACCTTATAGAGCCTATTTTGTACATTATCCATGCTGTCGGGCAGAGGTACCTTGCACTCTGTGAGTGCTCCTTGAGTTACATTTACATTGCATTTATGGCATTTGGCAGATGCCCTTATCCAAAGTGACTAAAGGGCCTTGCCCACAAGGCTGCTGCCTAACAAGTGGCAGCTTGGTGGTACTGGGGCTTGAACCCAGACCTCTGTATCAGAAACTCAGTGCCTTAACCACTGAGGCACCACTGCCCTAGTTAAACCTATTTCTGGACAGTAACCAACTTATTTACAGATTTCTTACCAAGTAAAATTTTCTTACTACATGGTAAACAAAATAATAATAATAATTAAATAATAATAATAATTAAATTCTTTTTCTAATATTATTTATTTATTAATTCATTTATTCATTAATTAATTCCCTTGAATTTTAGCTAAGCATCATCATCATCATCTTTTCAGTTTTCAGAATGCAGAATAGCCTGTTTTCCATTTGGGCTGTCAGCATAAATCCTGTCCACTGATTTTTTCCCCCTTGTTAAGGGGCTGATGTGAATGATGCTCATGATCTCTAAATATGTTCAGTGTGCATCAGCTGCCAAGCTCTTGCTCTGTCCTTAGGCCTTGACTCTTCTGTATCTGAAAAAGGAAAAAGTCATGTATCTTGGCAGATGGCAACACTAGCTTTAATTTTTTGATATTGTAAAGTGTATTCATTTACTTTATGTTTATTTAGAATTTGAGACATTTCATAGGAAAGTTTTCAGGAATTGTCTTATTAACAAACAGTATCTCAGTGTATATGTACAGTATAAAAGTAAAAAAGGTATATGCCTTTTTCTGATGTCCTCTATTTAATAATAATTTGCTGAAGGTGAGAGAGATGTTGTTTAAATAGTAATATATACTACAGAAGAACATAATCATCATTTGCTGAACTATTTAATACTATTAGGGTTGCGGGGAGGCTGAGCTCATCTCAGCCGACACTGGGCGAAGGCAGGGTGCACTATGAACAGCTCACCAGACCATCCCAGGGCAACACACATATACCCATTCACAGTAATACTCACACCTAGGGTCAATTTGGAACAGCCAAGTGGCCTAATGTACACGTCTTTGGACTGTGGGAGGAAACCGGCATACCTAGAGAAAATCCACACAAGCATGGGGAGAATATGCAAATTGAAGAAATAAAAAAGAGCTCCAAAAGTTCTTCACAGTTCTAGATCTAGTCAGAGTAAATGTATTCAATAGAATTACTCAGACACACCTTTGTGTCCTTTGTGAAAGAAATTATACATGCTGCAGGGGCATCGAGATCAACTCTACATTTAAAGGTTGTGAGGCAGTCAATGTTAAAGAGTCATGGTACCTCCCACCGGTGGTGATGTGACATCTTTAAGTTTTTAATCAATGGAGTTCAGTCCTTAACAATGTGATTCATGTGATCTTTGAACAAGGCAAAATTCCAATCTGCTGCTTCTTCGTGGGTTAAACTGAAGGTTCACCCATAGTATCCTCAGAGGTGGACATAGGTCATACCCTAGGACCAGAGGATGTAAAATACAACCACATTAGTTTGTTCTTCTGAGTTTAAGAATGAGACACACTCAACCAGAAAAAGATGAATGATGCCTGGCCTGTAAATGCATGGATAATCAAAGGATGTGCACCTCCAAAACTGGTAGTAGCACAATGTTGTCAGTTGATGTTTGTCGCATACTGTCGCTAATCCAGTATTAAGCAAATTGTAGTGTTTATATTCTTGTAGTATTTCTTGGTGATTTTGAGATTTACAAACGCTTGTGCTGAAACTCACATGTTTCATGTCTCAGATGGGGATCTGTAGTAGGAGAAAACCGCCCAAGGACTATGGAGCAGATGCAAACAGCTCAAAATACACTATTCTAGGAAGATGCTGTAATCCCTGTTTGCATGATCACTCACTCATTCACTCATATGCTGAACTGCTGGGGGACTGGAGCCTATCTCAGCTGACACTGGGTGAAAGTGGGGTACATCCTGACTCACCAGACCATTATAGAGGAACACGCATATAACCATTCACACTAAAATACTCACACCTAGGATCAATTTTTATAACTGCCAATTGGCCTAATGTACATGTCTTTAGACTGCAGGAGGAAACCTGAGTACCCTAAGGAAACCCACACTACATGATCATTATCATGAAATATGTACGGATTACAATTACTTCACAGTATCACATGGTATCAGAGTATGAGTATGGATCACTGCAAAAACTCAAGATCTTGGTAAGTGAAAATTTATTGAATATAGACTTTATTTCTTTTCATTCATTCATCTTCTAAGCTGCTTAATCCTAAGTAGGGTTGCAGGGAGGCAGGCGACCTGTTCGGGGTTTACCCCGCCTCTCACCTGAAGTCGGCTGGGATTGGCTCCAGCATCCCCCCGTGACCCCACTGGATAAATGGTATAGATAATGGATGGCAAATTATATTGATATTTTAGAGTACTGAGTACAGGGTAGTTCTTCACAATAATCAAACTATGGTTAGATTGTAGTAAGGCGTATTATCGTAACATTCAAATGTCCTTGTTTTAATTCATAATATTCCTTGTCAATTTATTAATTTTCGGCCCAACATGCACAAACTTGTTTTTTTTGGTTGTTTCTGTCTCAGTCAGTGATTAAGGCTGCTGTCAGCAGATCCCTGAAAATAAACAGTACCAGGAAATAGAGGTAGTTTATGTTTCAAAACCACAGGTAACTTCTTTTCAGTTGTTTTCCAACCTATGCATTTTGATTAAAAATATATCTCAGCTCAAAGAGGTAAAATTGAAAGAAAATAATGGATAACTAAATGGTGCAGGCTAACTTTGCCTGTTTCCTTGCCAACAGCATTGTTTTTTTTTTTAGAACTGATTTTCATACTCGCCTTGAGAAAGAGTGAGGTAGGTGAAATCAGCAGGTATTAAGTAACGCTACTGTGACTAGCTGTGTTGAAATTACAACTTGAATCTGTGTTATTGGAGAACAAATTGATGTTGGATAATTTAAACAATCCTAAAACATATACAGTAGTGAGCAGTGAAGATTATACACCACCACTTTATTTCTAAAAGGGCTCCTAATAAAAAGAAGTAAAAAATTACTTCTCTCTAATTTTTTGGTGAAAATGTATTGAACAATGCTACTGTAGGCAAAGAGAACCAAAAAAGAAATAATAATAATTCCGACAAGTATGTTGAGGTAAAAGTATGGCTAATAAACAAAAACACTGAAAATACCAATTTTTCAGAAGAAATGAAAGGTGTCACAAATTGTATTTTTTTGACTTTTGTATAGCATGAATGAACTCCAAACCATATGGAATGGTTTAGCGAGTGAAGACATTGTAAAATATGTGAACACTATGCCTGAAAGGTTAAATGCTGTAATCAAAGTAAAGGGTGGCCACACTAAATATTGACTTTTTTTCTAAAAAAAAAGAGACTGTTATTTTTATTATTACTATATATTGTTGTTTGTTTACTTATTCTTATCAATATGATCCAATATTACATGAAATACATTTTTTTTTAATTTAGTATTTTTTAATTTCTTCACTCGCTAAACCATTCCATATGGTTTGAAGTTAATTCATGCTAGTCAAAAGTAAAAAAAAAAATAAATAAAAAAATTGCAAGATCTTTCAATGTTTCTGAAAAACTGGTATTTTCAGTGTTAGCCATACTTTTACCTCAATATACTTGTCGGAATTATTTTTTTTTGGTTCACACTGCCTACAACAGCATTGTTCAATACTTTTTCACCAAAAAATTATAGAGAAGTAATTTTTTACTTTTCATTAGGATCCCTTTTAGACAAAAGTGGTGGTGTATAATCTTCACTTCACACTATTCTATTGCTCTGTGGTAAATTCAAGCCTAAACCTGGGTTTATTTTTTTATATGATGAACCAAGGTTTAATGACTTAATATATCATATAAATGACCAGATGTGGCTTCAGGCTTTAAAGTCACATTTCACACACATGTGTGTGAGTGGCACATGAAGTGTCTGCATTCTAAGAGATGTACCTTTTTGCTTATGATCATTAATTGATTCATACTAGAGGCAACATCCCTGTTGGTAACAAAGTTTCCATCCAAGTCACCTTGAACATTTGGCCCAGCGTATTCAAATCTGTGATTTATGCAAATGCCTGTGCACTTTCTTTATTCCACTAGCGTTCTGACTGCAAATTCTTTTTAGCTAGATCCTAAAAAAACCCTTAATTTACATTTGACGTGTGTAATTCCAGAAAAGAGAGATTTAAGCCAAGCTTAAATTCACGGATGGGCAGCACGGTGGTGTAGTAGTTAGCCTTCCACTTCATATCAGGAGAAGGTCCTGGGTTTGAGTTGTGGGCTCTGCGAGGAATCAGAATACTTTATTGATCCCGGAGGAAATTGTGTAAAGTGTGGGTGTGTAGAGTTTGCATGTTGTCCCTATGCTTGCGTAGGTTTTCTCCAGGTAATCCAATTTCCTCCAACAGTCCAAAGACATGCACATTAGGCTAATTGGTTGTTCCAAATTGCCCCTAGGTGTGAGTGTGAGTGTGAGTGCTTGTATATGTGTTGGCCCTGCAATGGTCTGGCGAGCTGTTTGGTGTGTACCCTGCCTTTGCCCAGAGTTGGCTGAGATAGGTGATGCCAACCTCCCTGCAACCCTAATTAGGATCAGGTGGCTTAGAAAATCAATGAATAAATTTAATAAATAAATAATTGTTTACACACTAAGGGAGGAAAATTTCTTTTTGTCACAATCTAACTGTAAGATGAAAATTTTTATTTTGTTTTATAGTTTTTTAAGCATGTAGGTCTTCTGTGTGACATGTAATTTATTAACATGTTCATTTGCAGCCAGGTCAAAGAATACAGCTGTCACATTCTTACATTCTACATTCTGTTATATAAATATCTTTTAAGAGCTTTAGCTATGCTAACCTGCTTCTTAAACAAACTGGGTTTCCTCCGGGTACACCTGTTTCCTCCCCCAATCTGAAAACATGCACAGTAGGCTGATTGGCTGTTCGAAATCACCCCTAGGTGTGAGTGTGAATGGTTGTGAGCATGGTGGCCCTGCGATGGCCTGGCGATCTGTCCAGGGTGTACCCCACCCTTGCCCAGAGTGGGCTGAGTTGGGCGACAGTCACCCCGCGACCCTATTTGGGATGAAGTGACATAAAAATTAATGAATAAAAGGTTGCTGGTTTGATTCACGGACCAGCAGGAAAAATGTGTGGTGGCGGGGGAGGACCTCCCCCATCCCCCTTCACAGCTGAAGTGCCCTTGAGCAAGGGACCTAACCCCCAACTGCTCGCCGTGCACAGCACTGTGGCTGCCCACTGCTCCTGTGTGTGCTCACTGTCTGTGTGCTCACTTTGGTTGGGTTAAAATGCGGAACCATATTTCCCTTGTGGGATTAATATAGTATATAAAAATTTAAAAAATCAATCAAGTAAACATGAATACATTATTACTATATAGTGGCAGTTTTGACCTGGTTGACATTATGTGAATTGAGTGTACTTTTTTTCTTACACTTTCTGTTTTATGATTAATAATTATGCACAGAGGTTGAGGTGGATGTTGCTGAATAGTCCTTGAGACAGAATGCAGAGTGGTCTATTCAAATCAGCATCATCCACCAAGCCTGAGGCATATGATTGTTTAGTATGTACTACATACGAACACAAAAAATAAACCTAATCACAATTATCTTTCACATATTTCAATATCACAGATGCAGCTCTGGTGAGCTCCAAGTGCTCTGAGCATAGCCATTAATGAGTAGGCTTAACAGCATGCTTTTATACTCATTTAGAGTTTTAGTACTACTACACAGAAACATAAGGGAAAGTTTCTATAGTTTATTTTTACTTATTTAGCTGTGGCAAAGTAAAGCAACTGAGAAAAAAACCTCAGCTGAATTCCTTCAGGGAAACTTGGCAAGGTGTGTTCAACCAAAAGTTTTTTTTGTTTGTTTTTTTTTTAAATATAATCACATTTTAACATGACTGCTCACACTGTTAACAGCAAGTAAAGCTACATTTAACAAACTCCAAATAATCTTTTAACATTATTAACTTTAGATCAATTAACATTAACACGCAATATTTGGTTAAATTTGTAACACTAATTATAGAGTTCATTGTTTTGAAGATAAACACATTATAAGTGATTTTTAATCACTAATGTTACGCCCCATCGCACTGTCTCGTATCTTGCCACATAAGCGGCGAATTTTACAAAAATACTTTATGTGGGTCAAAGACCATGAGATAAAACATATTTTGCACAAATTAAAGTCTTGTAACGTACATGGTGTATGTGTGTTGTTTCTGTTACATGACGTTGTATAGACATGATATCCCTACACAACATTGAATAAAATTTCCCTTCAAGTCCCACAATCCTAGGCTTAACTATTGATCTTTAATTAATTATAAATAAATAAATACATTTACGAAGTGTTAAAGCAAAACAAACAAACAAAAAGTTATTTCTTTGAACCTCCTTAAATATTCCAATCCAATATTTTTTATTCAATGTGATTTTAGTCAATGCTGCTCCGTATGTGCTACAGATATTTAATTGAGGACAGCAATTCATTTTGGACAGCACCCTGGCGTACAAGGAGCTCATGTTACGTATTTAAGAATTAATTTTATTAGCTACGTAAGCTGGTGTTGCTGTTTTTTTCTTATTGCCACATATTCTGTTATGCTGTACATACACAAGCCAGAAACACCAGTGTGTGATAGGGGTATTAGCTGATTAGCTTGTTGATCTCAAGATACCCTTTCATAAAACCATCCAAGTTTTCCCCCACTTTATAGCTCGAGTTTAAAAATTGTCAAGTTTAGACTTCCCAGCAAATCTCTAGAGGACAGTTTAAGCATTATTTAGAAAATTAACATCCATAAAAATAATGAATTAAAATAAAAATTTTTTTTTCATTTTTTCAATTTTTAAAATGTTTTTTAATTTAAATTTTTTACAAAAAAGTAAATACAGTGCAGTCCTCGGAGTTTCTTTTTTTTGGCATCCGAGTATCCTTGTGGGTATATGGTCAAGTAGTCAGGAATAAAATAATACAGGTGATGCTGATGTAGATCTTAGATTAGGTCTATACCTGCAAATGTTAGCTCTTCTCAGAATGTAGTAGTGAACGGTCCCTGTGAAAAAGAATTGACACTCCTTTCCTGAACCGATGATCCCTGATGCTATAGATAATCACATTACAGCAACTATTCCCTGCCAGGATCCAGAAAGCAAAGAAGGAGAAGTTGCACCAGGTGTAGCCAACCACATTGCCCAGCACAAAGACAGCAATGGGCACGAATGAACAAGCAAAAGCAAAGGTTAGGATGCCAATAGTTTTTGCTGCCTTGATGTCTGAGAAGGAGGGTCTGTGGGAGCCGTTGCTGGTGGCTCCCTCAAGACCCTCTGATAGCAGCCTGCGCTTGCGAGTGTAGCGGCAGATACTCGTAAAGGACAGGATGTTAACAATCAAAGTGCTGCCCAGGAGTGTGAAATCGAAAGCTGGAAATAGCAGCATTATATTGGTGTCAGGCGGTAATTGAAAACCCACCAGGAGTGGGACATAGTTACACATTCGACTGCACTCATTGTACTCCAAAGTAAGGCTGTCACTCAGAATTAGGGGTGCCACTGCAAGCAGGAAGCTGCCAGTCCATGAGGAAAGGATGAGGAACAGAGTCCGCTGCCGGGTTACGAATGTATCTTTCATTAATGGCCATAAAATAGCCACACTACGCTCTACTGTCATCAAGAAGATAGTGATGATTGAGACAAAAGTGCAACCTGCAAACATTGGGCCGATCACCATGCAGGGCTGCCAGGAGCTGAAAGGTTCTCCTGCAGAGCCTCTAGATCCACTCTGGTACCACATTGGAGGGGTGCTGGTCAACATGAGGGATATCTCAGTGTAAACAGAGAACGGCACCACCACCATCCCGACCATCATGTCAGCTAGTGCCAGCGATACTGAAAGAAACAAATAGGTGATAGCAATTTACTTACATGAAGAGTTCATTAGAACTTCATACATAAGAGATAATGTGCAGTGAGTTGGGTATTATTATGAAATAAACTATGATGCAGGATGTGATTTTTTGGGGTAACTGTAGGCTAATCTTAAGAAGGCTATGGATGCATTTTCAACTGGAGGATCTAATGGAATTGTATGAAACTGAATTTATTTTAAGTGGAAGCAATATAAATTATATATATATATATATATATAAAATAATAATTTTAAGTCAATATGTTATGTCAAATATTTGATTGTTCCTTAAATAGCTGTGTAATAAGATGGATAATTTATAGCAAACTATTCACCATGTTATGAATAATCGAGATTAATGAGCATTAATTGGGAAATTAACTTCAAAAGGGGGTTCAAGAGCATACAGCACAGCCAAGGGGGATTACGTCACCTTAAAGAGGTTTATTGTAAAATAATGACCAGTTTGCTTACAAAATATTGATTAAAAAATGATTTTAACAGCAACAGAAATTTATACTTCACAATATTCTGTTATAAAGAAATAAACAGTATACAGGTATTTAATACAAATATGTATTAAATAAATTTAAATGTTTTTTTTAATTTGAATTTTATGTGATGGATCTGCACAAAACAGTCTAAGTTGGTGAAGTGAAATGAGAAAAATATATATAAAAATAATTAAAAAACTAAAAATCTGAACATTGGCATGTGCATATGTGTTCACCCACTTTGCTATAAATCCCCTCAAATGTTCTGGTGCAACCAGTTACCTTCAGAAGTCACATAATTAGTGAAATGAAGTCCACCTGTGTGCAATCTAAGTGTCACATGACCTGTCAGTATAAACACACCTTTTCTGAAAGTCTGCAACACCACTAAGCAAGAGGCATCACACCATGAAGTCCAAGGAGCTCTCCAAACAAGTCATGGTTGGGTTATAAAAAAAAATCGCCAGCCAAAACTCACAGACCGGCACAGAGACCAAAGGTAACCTGAAGGAGCTGCAGAGTTTCACAGCAGAGACTTGTGTGTCTGTGCATGGGTCACAATAAGCCATACACTCCATAGAGCCGGGCTTTATGTAAGAGTGGCCAGAAAAAAGCCATTACTTAGTGTTAAAAATAAAGCACGTTTTGAGTTTACCAAAAGGCATGTGGGCGACTCCCCAAATGGATGGAGGAAGGTGCTCTGGTCAGATGAGACTAAATTTGAACTTTTCGGCCACCAAGGAAAATGCTATGTCTGGCGCAAACCCAACATATCCCATCACCCCAAGAGCACCATCCCCACAGTGAAACATGGTGATGGCAGCATCATGCTGTGGGGATGTTTTTCAGCAGCAGGGACTGGGAAACTGATCCGAGTTGAGGGAGAGATGGATGGTGCTAAATACAGGGAAATTCTTAAGCAAAACCTGTTTCACTCTGCCTGTGATTTGAGAATGGGACGGAGTTTCACCTTCCAGCAGGACAATGACCCGAAGCATACTGCTAAAGCAACACTCGAGTAGTTTATGGGGAAACATTTAAATGTGTTGGAATGGCCTAGTCAATGCCCAGACCTCAATCCAATTGAGAATCTGTGGTCAGACATGAAGATTGTTGTTCACAAGCAGAAACCATCCAACATGAAGGAGCTGGAGCAGTTTTGCCTTGAGGAATGGGCAAAAATCCCAGTGGCAAGATGTGGCAAGCTCATAGAGACTTATCCAAAGCCACTTGCCACTGTAACTGCCGCAAAAGGTGGCTCTACACAGTACTGACTATATAGGGGGGTGAATAGTTATGAAGGAGACTGTTCAGTCTCCAACACATGCGTAAGTAGCACATATATTTTAAGACCTCTGCTAAATTTAAGTTAGATTAAGTTAGATTTTCATTCAAGAAAGTATTATGTGCATTTATTTATTTGTTTGTTTGTTAATTTAGGTTGATAATGAAATAGTCTACGATAAGAAAACATGTGGTCTGTATTCAAGTGTTTAATTTATTTATGATTAAGATTTAAGGTGAAAGATTTCATTTGTTTATGTTTAAAGGAACAGTGTCATTCAAGTGATCTTAAAAAACCTACTTTACACTGCCCTCTTTTGGAGCTGTTGTTGTACTGCTAACTTTATGACAATAAGAGTATGTAAATGTTTGTGGGGTACCTTTGAGGTGGCCCTGTGTAGTCCGCAACTGTCGTGTCTGCATGATCACTGTGAGCGTTGCCAATGACAATGGCGAAGGCCAGGCCAACCATGAAGACCACAGTAAGTGTACGGTTCAGTAATCCGCAGCAGCACATGGTGCAGGGAGGCTCTGGAGAATGAGTCACTGCTGGAGATCCAGCTGATGTGCGATTAGAAATATCGATTAGGACGCCAGAGCCCCAGGGCACGCTGAAGTTTGCCGTCACTGAGGCCATGCTGTACCAGTAACCCTTTGTGAAGGGAATTTGTCATTGGGACACTCGCTATTAGCTTTTACAGCACCCCTGTAGAATGGTAGAAAGAGAGAAAATAGAGAATGAAAGTAAGATAGCTCTGACAATATATATAATATAATTCCTCTTATTTTTTCTTTTATTTCTGCTATGACATTTTATAATTAGAAAACCAGTTTAATAAACAGCCTCATCAACTGTTTCAGGATGCTACAGGTAATCAGTAATAAATCAGGCATACAAGTAGAAATAAATAAGTAGACACTAATTACTTGGTACAAGAAAAGTAATATTTCCATTACTGACCCTCCTCAAATTCTTGTGAGGGTAGGGTGAGGGTAGATCGACTGGTAAATTGGTGAGCCTTTCGGCTCAGCTCCCTCTTCACCACGGAGGACCGGTACAAGCTCCACTTTACAGCAGAAGCTGCACCGATCTCCTGTTCCATCCTTCCCTCACTTGTAAACAAGCCCCCAAGATACTTGAACTCCTCCACTTGGGGCAGGACCTCATTTGAGACCCGAAGGGTGCATTCCACCCTTTTCTGGCTAAGAACCATGGCCTTGGACTTGGAGGTGCTGACTCTATGTCACCGGCCTCCTTTGGGATGTGGTAGTTGTACTGCCGGAGGTGGAAGTTGAAGGCCCTTCTGACAGCAGACTCCGCCAAACGTTTGCAGGAGTCCCTAACTACATGCTTGGGTCTCCTAGGTCTGGAGGGTGGCCTTTCCAGCCATCGAAGCCAGCTCACGACCAGGTGGTGATCAATTAACAGCTCAGCTCCTCTCTTCACCCGAGTGTACATAACATGTGGCTGCAAGTCTGATGGCACGACTACAAATTGAACATCATTGAACTGGTGCCAAGTGCATTTATGGACACCCTTATGTTCGAACATTGTGTTCATGATGGACAAACCGTGGCCAGAAGTCCAACAATGAAACACCATTCAGGTTCAGATCTGAAACCGTACCAACGTGAGGGGGCTCTCTAGCACACCCCCTAAGGACTCCAAAAAGGGTGGGTACTCTGAACTGTCATTTGGTTAGGCTACCCTTTCATCAACCATGGAGAACCCCAACATGTGGGCACCGATATGGGGGGTAGCAAAGATGCGCACTCTGGCTCGCCGCCTCTTCCCATGGGCAACTCCAGAATGGAATAAGGTCCAGCCCCTTTTGAGTGGGGTGGTTCCAGATCCCAAGCTATGTGTCGAGGTGAGCCCAACTATATCTAGTTTGTATCTTTCAACCTTGCGCACCAGCTCAGGCTCCCCACCAGAGAGGTGACATTATTTGTCTCAAGAGCCAGAGTCGGTAGTCGAGGATCTGTACGACAGCACCCACGTCTTTGGCTACTACCCAGCTCACATTGCACCCGACCCCTATAGCCCCTCCCACAGGTGGTGGGTCCATGGGAGGGCGGACCCATTTCTTCTGTTCAGGCTGGGCCCAGCTGGGCTCCATGTGCAGAAGCCTGACCTGGCGCTCCCCTTTGAGCCCCTACCCCAGGCCTGGCTCCAGGGGGGACACTGGTATCCTGCATCCTTGCAATAATTCTGGTCATAGGAGTCTTCTGAACCGTGCTAGCCTGGACCTTCTCCTAGGACCTGTTTGCCTTGGGTGATCCTACCAGGGGCATAATGCCCCCGACAACATAGCTCCCAGGATCATTAGAACAAGCAAACCCCTCCACCACGATAAGGTGGTGATTCAAGGAGGGGTGATTCACACATATGAATATTTTAATAGTATAACAGTTTAAGCTGCAATCCTTGGGGTCCAAGCACCAATTACAAGTAGCTGTTAAAAGCCTGCCAGTTTTACATAGACTATTCCAGCAAAGAATTGTTCTAAAAATCAGTCCATTACTGATTAATATGTTTTAGGTGTTTTATCCATTCAGACGTATTTTTTAGATAAATTACAGATTAACTGAAATTATTTTTAAAAATAATGATTTTCAGACTCAGGGGCAGTGGTGGCCCGGTGGTAGGGTGCTGGATTACTGATCGCAAGGTTGGGGGTTCAAGCTCCACTATCAATGGGTTGTCACTGCTGTCCACCCAGTGCAGCTAACTGGGTTATCAAATGCCGGCCATGTCTCTCACTGTCTTAGGTGAGAGGCATGTAAAAGAACCATTGCTGATTTTCATCAAGAGTAGGCTGCATAGCCGTCAGTGTGTTTCTGCCCTGCGATGGCCTGGTGAGCTGTCCAGGGTGTACTCTGCCCTCGCCCAGAGTTGTCTGACATGGGCGCCAGCCTCCCCGCGACCCTAATTACGAATAAGTGGTTCAGAAAATGAATAAATGAATTTTCAGACTCTCCAAATCTTTTCTTGTCAAACTACTAACTAGCAAATCAGTTATATCAGACAGAATTATCCTTTTTGTAAAACTGTAACTCCTCCTAGTGGCCAATTGTTTTGTGAGGTTACACTTTTGACAATTTACACCATTGCTTTACACCATTAAGCTGAGCTACATTTTGTTAGCAGTGCTTTTATTCAGGGATGAATATGGAAGAAATCAGGTATGAATGTGGAAGACATTCAATAGCTTTATGGCACTATCCAGGATATGAACATTGGTTTCAGGTTGGGTGCTATAAACAGGTAATCTGGAAAAGCTAGTCTATACCATGGGCTTTAAACCTTTGGGTGTCATAATCCCCATGACCTTTACTTAAGGGAACTAATGCTGACTCTCTTCCCATTAGCCCTAACACCCTTCATGTCACTCGCAAGTATATTGTCCTGTATCTCTCTACTTACAATTTCTTCCCTTCAGTGCATTCATTCAATATGCCACAGTGTACTTAATATGCTCATCCACTGTTCAGGCAGGGCACCCTGACATGGACTATAGTGTACCTAAATGTGTTGCTAGATGTTCATTCAAGGTATTATTTATGACATATTACTAGTAGTCTTTTTGTGAAGATATTTTGTTTACCTAATAAACAAAAACACTGAAAATACCAATTTTTCAGAAAAAAATAAGAAAAAAAGGTGTCGTAAATTTTATTTTTTTGACTTTTGCATAGCATGAATGATCTTCAAACCATATGGAATGGTTTAGTGAGTGAACAAATTAAAAAAATACAGTACACTTATATAACTTAACAAAATGAAGATAGATCAGAAACCAAGTACTATTATTACCAAATATTTATATCATGTAATATCGGATCATATTGATAATTATTTAGTAATTTTTTTCTTCTTTTTATTTGGAGCCCTTTTAGACAAAAGTGGTGAGGTATAATGTTCATTGCACACTACTGTGTGTGTGTGTGTAT
>JBCNYH010000017.1:10085561-10096557 GCA_039654325.1 Tandanus tandanus | reverse complement strand
CTCCTTGCACAAAGGCGGAGGTGGCGGTCCTGCTGCTGGGTTGTTGCCCTCCTACGGCCTCCTCCACGTCTCCTAATGTACTGGCCTGTCTCCTGGTAGCTCCTGGTAGTGGACAGTTTGATTTCACAGAAGTGTGATTGACTTGGAGTTACATTGTTTCGTTCGTTTAAGTGTTCCCTTTATAATCCCTAGATTTATGGAGGACCAATTATATGACATTATGACATTTCAAGCCAGCAGGCCATAGGCCTTTCACAGTTCATGGGTCCAAAACCAACAGTGCCCCCAGTGGCTCCTGATACCCCAATTTCCTCCACTACAGTTGGAATGTAGATGGACCGATAAATTGATAGCCTCCCTCTTCACCATACCAGACCGGTGCAGCGCTCTCATTACTACTGATGCAGCAACTCTTTGTCTTTCCATCTCCTGCTCCATTTTACCATAATTCATGTACAAGATGAAGGTACTTGAAATCCTCCACTTGAGGCAAAGAATCGTCCCTGACTCGGAGGGGGCAATCCACCAGCACAGTGGTTTTTAATTAACCTATCTGTTGCCATGCAATTACCAGAAGATTGCAAGGATTTTTAAACACCAGTACAGTACACTTCCTGTTCATCTTTCTGGTTATCACTGTACGTCTAAAGTTACGCTAAAGGGCATTTTTTTAGCCATGGTCAGAGTCAGATTTATATAACCACTGCATAATTTAAAGGCAAAAAATCTCTGTCTCATATGTTGCCAGATGATGTTGCTGCTGTTATTTGGATCTCATAAAAAATTAAAAACATAATTACAATGTATATTCTGACTGATAATCTTTATCCCATAATGTAGGGTCATGTATCCTGATGATCCTCATTTTTGTCCTGGTTGATCAGTGGAATGGTTTGATGAGTATGGAAATTATGAAAATCATATGCTACAGCCTTCGTGGTCACCAGATGCCATTGCAGTACACCATTGAGTGACTATGGAGTGGTGTGAAAAAAAAAAGCACTCACAGGAACTTCAATACACCAACTGAGATAATCTTTTTTGGAGTTCGTTGCTCCACTACGGAACCACAGACATGTAGAATCCATGGTGGCTTGTGGTTGCTCAGAATCTTATTATGACACATTAGGTTGGGGTTTCATTTAATTCACTCTTACCAGTGGTTAATGTACCATTTTACCACTATATTTACATAGAGCTTTATCCTGTGCATAAAAAAACAGTTTCAGTTCACTCTTGTCTTTAGTCCATGAGTTGCATGTCATGAAGGCAGTGAAGGTAGAGTCGGTATTACAGCATTTCTTTTGTAAACACCTTAAATATTTGCATGCCTTCTAATAATTTGCATGCCTTCTGCCATTGACTTGATTTTTTCAGCTGCACACCTCCGAGGGCTATAGTAAATCAAGCATAGTAAAACACCATATTGCATTCTAAGTTGGCCTACTTTTTTAATTTTTATACACGTACCATTAAACTACTCAAATACCTAAATTTGTATGTCATTTGTTTTAAACTACAATAACATTTATTGTCACTCTATTTTTATCAAAAGGGTTTGAGAACAAGCCTGGTAAATAATTGGGTCAATCAGAATAAAACAAGAATATCAATTAGGGCAAAATAGGGCATATAAATATAAATAGGACAAAACTTTTAGTATGTCTTTAACCTAAACCATAATGCCTGCTCGTTGAGAATGGGAAAGACAGACTAGAGCTCAGCAAGTGTAAAGAAGATGGCTTTCAGTTTCCTTTCAGACAGTTTCCTAGTTAAATATATCGTCCCCTTGACTTAAATCCATGGTTTCTACTCATATTCTCCTCAAATTATGTGCTGTTTCAGCTGCACGCCTTTGAGGACTGTGTTAAAACAAGTGACACTTTATTGCGAAATACAATATTGCATTAAAAGCCAGCAGTGTAACATTAAACATTCTATAAACATGTGTTAAGATTAAATACTTTGTTTAAAGCTACAATAAAGTTTATTGTAACCCTACTTTATGATGCTAAACAGAAAAACAAACATTTTACATCACATGGTGTTGTGAGGAAGCATGGTTAATAACTGGTTAATTAAGAATAAAACAAATATAAATAACCAATGTTATTTTTTCAAATTCATGCCTTAATCCAAAATCAAAATTCCTGCTATACAATTGCTTTTGCTCCTGAGAGAGTGAGAAAGACAGCGCAGACCTTGCCAAGCACAAAGATGGCCGCAAGCATATTCCAACCTCACCTGGCTATACTGGAGCTCAGAGACATGCAGTGCATCCTCTGATTTTGTCTCATGAAACCACAAGCAACCAGTGTAGACTCCTGTATGAACAACCACAACAATCACCTGCTCTCTCCACTAGTCCTCATCAAAATGCATTTTCATTAATGAATCTCTACACATTAAACATGTCGTTATACATAGGCACAGTACTGTGTCATCTGGTTATATTTATTTCAGGGTTTATGTCATACATCGAAACTAAACATTCACCCTGGAAGTTAGAGCTGCTTGGTGGGCATATAGCTCAGAATTCATGATGGGCATATAGCTCAGAATCTGGATTATGATTTAATAATTGTTCTGTATGTTGCAGTACTACTTTCATGTGCATATCAAATAAACAAATTAATGTAATACAAACAGATCTAGACCTATAAGATATAGCGGAGTGCTAAAAACAACCTAAGACAGGGAAGACCTTTTTTACATATTACTACATTTCTGAACCATGACCTCACTCAAAAAGTGTTTCTAATCAATGCACTACATGTGTAAATTACAAAATCCAACCTTAAATAACTTCATCATATTAAATTAATAATAATAAATCATGTTGCCTACAATGTGCAATTTTGAAATGTGAAATCTCACAGTATGTGCATGTTTAAGTAAAACCTCCATTCAATGGAGTCAATTATTACAAGCTGTTACAACTGGCCACCTTCTGTATACAATGACAAGACTTCTTTGTCATATAAAATCAAAAATAATTTCACAGAACAGCAGAGAATAAAAAAGCACATAAAGGGAAGTGAGCAGTGGTGGTTGTAGCGTCGGTTGGGACCCTTGTTAAAAATTCAGTGTGGCCCCGTCTGGTGTTTATCAATATTATAGATAATCTGATACCAACAAAACAATTGCAATTTTCCCCTTCAGATCACTCCATTACTGATGTCCTATAAAACAACAGGTAAATATCTTACTTTAGAAATAGCAGAGACCATGGTTATTTTGGTTAAAAAAATGCCCAAGACCAAGTTGACAGGTTATGAAGTGTTAATACTGTAACTACTGCCATCTACATTCTTTCAGCCTGCTAGCTATGCAAACAAGTGCGGGTGTCCGGACGATTCTTCACACATGAAGTCGTGAAGCGTTTCAAATCTGATCAAGAGAAAAAGATTTAGGCCAAGCGTGAGTGACGAAAGGAGAGGGAGGCAAGACAGAAGGACCGTGCTCCCAATGACTATGATCTGCCAAATTTGCCAAAAAAACTAGTACAGGATTCTTTTTTTTGACTCTAATAGAGTGGCTACTGATGATGGTAACACTAGGCTGCTCCACTAGTTAAGTTATTCATTCATTCGCCGTACCACTTATCCGCTATAGGGTTGCAGTCAATCTCAGCGAATATGGGCAAAAGTTAGGGTCCACCCTAAACAGCTATGGATTGCAGGGCAAACACAGACACAAATTTTGCTTCTAAACATGTTGCTTCTAAAAATAATAAGGCAACTTTTTGTTGTGTCCTGTGCTCAGGTCCATACCCAGGATTGATTGGTGAAGAGGTTGCATTAGGAGTTTCTGAGGACATGCCCACCCAGAAGATTTTGGAAAAATAGAGGTGGTTTGGTGGCATGTAGGGTATTTTGAGTGTAGCATTCAGTGCTGGACTGGTCATAAGAAGGGTCGGGAGTTTTCCCGATGGGCTGGTCCAGAAGTGGGCTGGTCAAAATGTTGTTTTTTTTAATCATGGGCCTAAATCTAAAAGTAATATTCATCCGGATTCATGTATACATCTTACAAATAACTTTTTGAGTTACACATGCTACTACACATACCTATTTAAGTAACTATATCTAAGGTTTCTTTAGCTAGTGTACTTGTGGGCCACTCAGATTTTATTTTGGGCTGGTGCTATTGTGGATATTTATCAGTTTTGTCAAATTCGACTTTTGGACTGTGCTGGTCATAACGTATTTATGTTTGTTTATTGTAATCAGTCATTTGGACATTCGTGTGGTTGAATATCTGTTGGGAACTGATGGAATTAAGGAGTGAATAATTGTCTGGGATGTTGTTTTGTGGACTAGGCAATAATGTATTAATATTTGGGATGCTGGAATGCTGAATAATTCACCGCATCCTTGTTACTTATGGGCTGACTAGGCTTGAAAGTCTGCTTATGTATTCATTGGCTGCTGAAAAAAGCTTATTTGGACTGGTTAATTTTAGTCCGATACTATTTGCAATTGCAAATAGAATTTGAGACTATAAATTATAAGAATACTTGTTAGGTGTTGATGATAAACTTGTCACTGTTGATGTGAACTTTGTTGTATAAGCTCATTATGATTCTCCTCATAAATACAAAATATAAGCTTATATAATGTATACGTATGTAGGGTTGTATTTGCAGCTGCATCACATTATCTGGGCGAGACCTGCTATAACATTAAATAATTTTTCTTTTTAGGATAGAAATATAAAATTATAAAATTAAGCAGAAAAGAAAAAGAAAAGGAGGCGCTGGAAAACAATGAGAGAAAAAAGCAAAGTTGCTCAGTGAAAATGATCCAAGTCAGTCAAAGTTGTTTTGGAGCACTTCTTCAAGGCATGAATTAGATGATAAGGAACAACCACACCAGGAGCCGGTACCTGGAGAGGAACGCACCCGTGATGACATCAACAACGTCCACACGACAGCAGAAATAATTCGTTCATGTGGTGGTGAAAAAGGGGCATCAGAATCTGCTATAAACCCAGACGTTTGTGTAAAGCCATTACAGTCAGAAAACACCACTGCAGAGGCTGAACTAGCTGTAGGTTTGAAAGAACATTGTACTGAACATGAAGAGCATGCTACATCTCATGCAGCAGAACAGAATCGGTCTGAGTTATTCTTTCAAAGACCTGCAGTTAATGAAAGCGCATCATTTTTCAGCCACCATCCACAACAGCATTTGGATGTCAGAGGTATGAGTTCATGGAAGCATGTTTATCAGCGTATTGAAGAACACGAGTGTACTCAAAGTCACAGACAATGTGCAGATGCTTTCTTGCTGCAGAATGTGACATTTTATTTCGTTTGATGAGGGATTACAAGTAATTGATGTAATAATACTGATAGGAAATCATGGTCTAAGTTACAGGGGCAGTGAAGCTGAGAGTGCTTACCTGTTAGATGACCCATTACTTGACCATGGTAATTTCTTAGAATTATTGTTATTGCTAGTAAAATACAATGATGTGTTGAAAGCTCACATAGACAAAGCTGTTGAAGAAAGTAAGAAAAGACAAAGTTCTTTGAGGGAAGGTAAACGGGGTCGGGGTTCCCTCATCACACTTATTTCAAAGACCACAGTCAACTACATAATTGAAGCTATCTGTAAACTGATGCTGGAAACGATTGCTGAAGAAGTAAAGGAGGCTGGCATTTACTCTATTCAGATTGACTCTGATGTTCTAAAATCAGATCACATTGATATAACAAACTGTGTAGCAGACAGTACAGATGGTGCAGCAAATATGTCTGGCCAGTATAATGGTCTAATTGCATGGATTGAGCAAGCCTCACCCAGTCATATACATGTATGGTGCTATGCTCATACGCTAAATCTGGTCATGTCTGACATTACTTCATCGAATATACCTTCCGTTTCCCTATTTGGACTGATGGACTCATGTGCTACGTTCTTCTCTGATTCTTATTCAATAATTAATTGCTGGGTGGAAAAAACCGGATAAATCAGTAGGTTCCAAGAAACTTTATTGTTTGCAATCAGTTGGGACAACATGATGGTGGTCAAAAGACAAGGCCCTCAGAACAATTTTTGGCACTTTGCAAGGACCAGCATAAGCCCTAATAGTAGATCTAGTTGAAGTCTTGGATGAAATCTCAAACTCTAATAAGATAAGCGCAAAGACAAGATATGATGCACAAACCCTCTTAAAAGGACTCAACCAGTATGAGACAATACTAGTAGCTCATATCTACATGAAGCTTTTTCAATAAACTACACCCCTTCCTGAATATCTGCAAACATCAGGGTTGGATTACACACGAGCCTATCAAATGACAGAAACAACTATGGATTGCCTAAATTTCATCATGGTACAAAATGAAAAACTTGAACAAGGAGAATATGATGTTCTACTTAAATGTGCACTCCCTGTTATTCGTTCTCGTAGGCAACCGATGAAGCTTCAAATGATCCTCTGGAAAAGTTTAGGTTAGATACATTTTACACAGTGATAGACACAGCTGTTCAGAGTATGAAGCAAAGATTTGGAAAACATAAGCAGCTGTATACTGATATGTCACGTTTCGACCCCAACAACTATGATGATATCACCGAACCAAATCAGCTACCTGATTCAGCCCTGAAAAAAGTATCAACACTGGTGAAACAGCACTTTCCAGAGACAGACAGTGTCTCTGAGAAAACAACTTGTTTCGTTTGCAAAAAAATTGGCAAAACCTTAAGAAGACTCTACCTGAACAGTACAGAGCATTTTCAACAACTGAAAAAGCACAAGCAGAATGTAAAGTCAATTGCAAGAACTGTATGGTTTGTGCGTACAGGTGTCTGTTGCGATATAACATGTATCAAAGGGCTTACTCCAATCTGTTTGCAGCATACAAACTTCTTCTGGCACTATCAGTAATGCAAGTCGCTTGTGAATTTTCCTTCTCAAAGCTCAAACTTGTCAAGAGTAAATGTCGCAGCAGCATTTCACAAGACCACCTGGAAGCCTTCATGCTTATGTGCACAGAAAAAGATGTACTGATAAAGCTAGATCCAGAACAACTGTTGTGCTGATTGTATAATATGGTACAACATTTAGTGATTCTGCTTGTTAGACAAACTTCATAATTATTACAATGTGGGAATTTTTTATTGTAGTTTTCCAGGCTCAAACTGTGTAAGGTATTGGAAGCAGTCCTTGCTTTAATTAATACATGTATTCCCATGTGTTAGAATCCAGAAAAAAAAATCAGTATTCCTTCCTGTTAAGTGATTTCCAAACTTTTACAACACTAGACAAATTTTGTAAATGTATTAAAAAATTTTTTTTAATTATTGCCCAGGACAGCAAAATTAATCCTTACAATAATATTATGATGTATGATTTTGCTCAAAGTTGTAGACTCCAGAACATTATTCAGTATCATAGTGTCTACCATATGCAGTATTATTAGGGTATACCACAGGAATATTTCATTACAGTTTTTTTGGTAAGAATAGTCAAAGTAATCTTTACTTGTGTTATTTATTTTATATAATGATATTATAATTTTTTATTCCTTGCTTTATTTATTCCATGTAGCTCTATGTTTGTTCCATAATGTATCAAAACTCAGTATTTCTTTCTGTAATGTGAACTTTTACAACACGACAGGAATTGTATAATTGTAGTTATCATTTAATTTAGTTAAGGTAGCGAAAGCAACCCATACTAGGCTATGCATGTATATTTTGCTCAAAGTTGTAGACCCCACAACAATATTCAGTAGTTCTGTCTACCATATACCAGGGAATGTGCTGATCAGCTGGCTTGTGTCCTAACAGACATCTTTAACACCTCACTGAGCCAAGCCATTCCCATCATGCTTCAAGACTGCAACCATCGTTCCAGTGCCCAAAAAGACCCATATAACTTCACTAAATGATTACCGGCCTGTTGCACTCACCCCTATCATGATGAAGTGCTTTGAGAGACTGCTGAAGGACCACATCATCTCTAAACCCACCCCCCCAACATTTGACCCACTCCAGTTTGCCTACCGGCCAAACCGCTCCACAGAGGATGCCATCTGCTCCGCTCTTCACCTCAGCTTGACACACCTGGAAGAGAAGAACACGCATGTGCGGATGCTGTTCCTGGACTTTAGTTTAGCATTTAATACAATCATCCCACAGCATCTGGTAGGAAAACTGGGACTCCTGGGCTTCAGCACCCCCCTGCAAAACTGGCTGTTAGACTTCCTCACTGAAAGACCTCAGCCAGTGCGGGTCGGCGAGAACACCTCCAGCGTCATCACCCTCAGCACGGGCTCCCCCATGGCTGTGTCCTGATCCCTCTGCTGTTCACTCTGATGACACAAGACTGTGTCCCAAGGTCTGCCAGTAACCATATTGTGAAGTTTGCTGATGACACAACAGTGGTGGGCCTCATCAGAAATGACAACGACCTGGCCTACAGAGAGGAGGTGGAGCAGCTGGTGAGATGGTGTGAAGTCAACAACCTGATCCTGAACGTCGACAAGACCAAAGAGATCATCGTGGACTTCAGAAAGATCCAGCCCAGCCACACTCCTCTCCTCATTAACAACACGGCCATGGAGGAGGTTAGCAGTACCAAATTCTTTGGGGTGCACATCACAGACGACCTCACTTGGTCTGTGAACACTGCATCTCTGGTTAAGAGGGCACAGCAGCGCCTGCACTTCCTGAGACGCATGAAGAGAGCCCACCTGCCCCCGCCCATCCTCACTATGTTCTACAGGAGTACTGTAGAGAGCATCCTCACTAACTGCATCTCTGTGTGGTGCAGAGGATGCACTGCTGTGGACTTGAGGAATGTGAGGAGAGCGGTGAGGACAGCTGAGAAAATCATTGGGATCATCGGCTCCCTTCCTTCTGTGCAGGACATTGCCCCTCAGCAATGTGTGTCCTGGGCCAGAAACATCATCAAGGACGCCTCACATTCCCACCACAGACTTTTTCACTTCTGCCCTCTGGAAGAAGATTCTGCAGCATCCCGTGCAGAACCACCAGGTTCCGAAATAGTTTTTCCCCCCAAGCCATCAGACTCTTAAATCCATAGACTGTAATAGTCTACTGCACTACTGCACTACTGACTCTTTTTAAAACCGTACCTTATTGCATTTTGCACTATTTTTTGAAATTTGCACAGTCTATATTCCAATGTCTATAATCTATATTCTTATAGTCTATAATCTATATCTTAATTGTCCATATTGTGTGTGTGTGTATATATATATATACACATTTTTTGTTTGTTTGTTTTGTATACTGTAGCGAGCAAATGCAACGACATTTCTTTCTGTATATACTTGTATATCTGAATGACAATAAAGCCTGTCTAAGTCTAAGCCATATGCAGTATTATCAGGGTATAACTGAACTTTTGACATTTCACAATACCACAGGAATATTTTATTGCAGTTTTTGTTGACAAGACTAGTCAAAGTAATTTTTTATTTGTGTTATTTATTTTATATAATGATGTTTTATTATTTTATTTCTCTGCATTTTGCCATTTATCTATTATATGCGGATCTACATGTATGTCTGTTCCAAGTTGTAGAATCCGGCTAAAACATTAACTTTTTACAATACTACAAGCGTTGTGTAATGGTAGTTTTTCTTAATTTTTGGTTAAGGTGGCAAATATAATCCTCACTATACACATATATTTTTGCTCAAAGTTGTAGACTCCAGAACAGCTTTAATATTTTACAACACCACAGAATTTTTTGTTAAATGTTTTGTTGGTTAGAGACTTAAAATAGTGAAAGTAATCTTTACTTGATATTTTATTATAATCTCTGTTATGCATTATGTTACATTATTAAAATGTTATTTCTAATTTATTTTGAAGTATTGCATCTTGTGTTTTGTGTACTGAGGAAATCCTAGACCTCTTGTGGGCCGCTGCTACGGTAGCATTTATTGATTGGATGGAAATACCATTAATTGATTAAGATTCATTTGATTTCTAATAAATAACAATGCTTTTTTAAATTAAATGTGAAAATGCAAATGTAGAAGCTGGCAGCAAATAAATCCACCTTACATTCTAAACTGGATTCCATCAGATATAAATATCATGATACACGCCTTGGGCCTTGAGATGTTCACCTCAATCATATTGAGGTGAAAAGCCCAAGTACTTTTATCAAATCAGTCATCACACTTATCACCCAAGAATGAGGTTTCTGATTCATACTGTGGGAATGTCCACTGGAACTATTAAACCGTTGTATGTTGACAATCAGTAACACACGAATAAACACTGTTTCAGTAACCTCAGTAAACTGATAGTGGAAGACTCAACCCTTTTATCAATCTTGATACTCCATTAGGGCTGCAAGTTGGTGCAGTGGTTAGCATGTCCGCCTCACAGCAAGAAGGTCCTGGGTTTGATTCCCAGCTCGGGCGTTTCTGTGTGGAGTTTGCATGTTTTCCACGAGCTTGTGTGGGTTTCCTCTGGGTACTCTGGTTACCTCCCACAGTCCAAAAACATGCACAGTAGGCTGACTGACGGTTCCAAATTGGCCCTAGATGTGAGTGAAAGTGGGAATGGTTGCATATGTGTGGGCTCTGCAATGGTCTGGCGAGCTGTTCAGGGTGTACCCGCCCTCGCCAAGAATCGGCTGAGATGGCCACGACCCTAATTAGGATTAAGCAGCAGCTTAGAAAATGAATGAATTTTCATCGATACTCCATTAACCCTTTGTCTAAGTTAGCAGGTTTATAACACACGTGTGCAACATATACACAACAAATAGTATGCCATTACTCACCTTTTTATACAACAATCTTTTAACATAAACTGGCCTTGCTAGGGGGCAGTTGTTGCTCAGTGGTTAAGGTGCTGGCTTACTGATTCGAAGGTCGGGGATTCAGGCCCACTATCACCGTGTTGTTACAGCTAACTAGTTCAATTTCAATTCAGTTTTATTTGTATAGCGCTTTTTACAATTGACATTGTCGCAAAGCAGCTTTACATAGTAAAAGTA
>JBCNYH010000017.1:10036552-10049194 GCA_039654325.1 Tandanus tandanus | reverse complement strand
TGCCCTCGCCCAGAGTCGGCTGAGATGGGCACCAGCCTCCCCACGACCCTAATTAGGAATAAGCGGTTCAGAAAATGGATGGATGGATATTGTACATTTAAATAATAATAACAGTAGTTGTATCATCATCGTAATAATATTTCTATGCCTCTTCAGATTCCCTTTGGTGGCAACAATCTTTAACTTATTTCATGCAAGGTTACTGCTATTAATTTTTCATTCTATCCATCCATCCAGTATCCACACTGCTCATCTTGTTAAGCTGGAGACAATCCCAGCTGACGTCGGGTGTGAGGCAGGGCACATCTTGAACAGGTCGCGAATTTACTGCAGAAGTAAAACAGACACTAATTCACACCTACAGTAATGGGTAATTTAGAGTAGCCAGTTGACCTAATGTCCATGTCTTTAGAATGTTGGAGAAAACCAGACTACTCAGAGGAAACCCATGCAAGCATACCTCTCAAAACTGGGCTGAAGGACTTTTGACTTCTTATGTTTTGCGAGCTGTAAGGCTATTTAACTAACATAGACAAGTATTTTGATCATTGTTGGCATATATAGACAAATTTTGGCAAATACATTTGGGTAAAAATCATGACTACTCTTTTAAGTGTGCATCCTATTGTGTGTAGGTGTGCAGCGTGTCCTGAGTGAGGAGTGCTTGCTGCGATGGTGCTGGATCTGAGCGAGAACTGTGTGGAGAGGGTTGATGGGGAGGACATGGAGGCCACTCGGGAACATTTTCAAGAATCAGATCCCAATATAGAGAAACCTAAACCTGTCCTTGTCCAAGCAAGAGTCAGCAATATCACCGAGAGGGACAAGCTGCAACACAACGGGCCTTGTAATACACCAGTGGAGCAGAGGGTCCAGGGAGCAGAAGGAGAAAGTAGTGCAAAAAGTGGGAAAATAGATTTATCCATGAAGAGGAAAGAACTGCGAAGGCCACTGAGCCTGGAGATCAAACCGCAGCATGTTAGAGCAAATAATCAGTGTGAAAGAAAAGTGGTGCAGCCTCCATGGCGTTATGGTGCACCCTCTCCCCCAACACGGAGCCTCACAAGCCCCAGTTTGGGACCTGGAGGCTGGATGCGGCGTAGTGAAAGTACTTGTACTGTAAACTCCACGGCGCAACCGAGAACCAGCAGAGGGCGAATGCGGCCAGCTACGTCACTGCCGCACATTGCCCGGGGACTTGCACCAGTACCTACACCTTCTTCACCACGCGGGCCCTGTTTACTTGTCGCTCTGAGGCCCATAAATCTCGAACAGGAACGCCAGACCTTTTTCCAGTCGGACTATAAGTACGAGCCCCAGTTTGAGTATGCATCTCCTGAACCTGTTAGTGTCCTGGAGAAGTATAAAGAACCATCTGGTCTGTTTCTTTCCCAGGTATGTACAGATAGAAATTATTGTAATGGTACAGCATTAAGACAGCATTGTATGTAATTGTATGTTAAAGCATTGATAATATATTATTACATATAGCATTTATGTAATTATGAAATAAAGGTGGTGTAAATAATATCACAGATATTTCTAGTTATATTCAGTACACTTATTTAATTAGAAAGTGATAAAAAAAATAAGAACAATCCTCCTGAAGAAGTTATCCAACCAACTCTCTATCCAGCTATGTGTTTAGTATGTGTGCAGCTCAAGAAAGGACTAGAGATGCATTTCCGTAAGAAAGTATTGCTCTGCAGTGCAAGAGGGAAAAATGCAGCTCATGACGAATTGGTGTGTGTGAGTGTGCGTGTGAGTGAGTGTGTGTTGGTCTGAGCTATGAAATGAAGTTAGATTTCTCTCTGACCAAGAATGACAAAACAGAAAATCTGAATCCAAAACTGCATGTATTCCTCTGGGGCCAAAAATATATTTCTGGCAATAGGATAAAATGGGATGGATGAAAAGTAAGAAAAAGACAAGTGAAGGTCATAGAACGTTTCAAGTACATGTTGGGTTTTGTTGTCCTGAGGTATCATATTAAGCTTGATGGCTCTCTGACAAAGTGTATCCGAACACAAGACGACTTTAATTCTGAAACTCCATTCACTTCAATTGGGAAAACTAAAGACAGAGGATAGAATGAGTGCACCTTTGCAAATGCACTCTCTTTGGGCACAAGACGGAAGAGTTGAAGTTGGTTTGATGTCAATATCTTAAAATCTGCCAGAGAAGAAGTGGGGAAAAAAACTGGCCTGATGTGTAAATACAGTGTATTGCACAAAAATCACAACTTTTTCCTTTATCCAAAAAAAAAAAATAATAATAATAAAGTAAAATTCTTAGAAAAGCCTTTCTTATGTACATGTTTATTATGAGCGACTTAAAAATGTTCCCTCTGGAAAAGTTCTCAACTTTTAAAATAATTAATTATATACATTTAGAGCTTAACTTAGAAACAGATTTTACTTGGACCTGATATTTTCTGCTTGGTGGAAGCTTCTGGAATTGAAAGCTGTGCTGATGTAATAATAAGGCAATATATTGCTGTACATTTCTATGAAATAATATACTGTATATTAAAGGGATCCCGAGCTACAAAATAATCCTCACCATGCAAAGTCTGTTAAATTATTTACTACAACATAGGAATATCTGCAAATTATTATTTAAATACTCACTGGGTATGAGCAATCACATGCTCTGATTGGTTCATCTACTATTAGGATCTCAGCTCACTTACATTGAGTACAGAAAAACAAAAATGGCAGTGATTTGCCAAACCTACTCTAAACTAGTAACTAACAAAGAAAAAAACTAAAAAGCAAGACATTTAGGAATGAAAGTATTTGATGGTAAGATCATATGTGTTATTAATTTTCAGGAACTAATATTACTGAATTTTTCACCAAAGAACTTGCTGCTGTTGTTCTCTGTTTGGTAGTTTGTTTTAGTTTATTTAGATGATGAGGTGTGTAGGCCACAAAGCAGAAATGATCTTGATTTCTCACAATCCAGTGAATGTGGATACAGAACGCCCAGGTCATGTACGAATTGATTTTATGGAATAACTGTTAAAATGTAATAAAGTAACCTGAAGGTCTTGCTGCTATAAATGTATTTTTGTGATATTATTTTGCCAAACTTTTTCGTTACTTAAAAAAAATGTATCGAATAACTTCTTAGGCTTCTATTATTAGTGAGTTTGGAATAAATATTTTGTTATTTTCTCAAGAATAAAAAAAAAAAAAAGTTGAAATCTCAAATAAATATTTACCCACCCAACATGTCATACCAAAAAGAGAAACCATACCACCCCTGAATCCTACTCATGTTATTTCCCAGGCAGTTAATATCATAGAGTGTGTCCTGAGGAAGTTTGGCACCTACGAGAACTTTGAAGAAGTAACCGGAGGAAGTGTGCTGCCTAAGAGTCGAGTGTGGGCGACGGTGCGCAAGTATTTACAGAAAGAGGGCTGTGTGGGTGAGGTGTGTGCATTGGTCATTAACATTTCCTGTGCAGACCTGCATGACTCCATACATCCACAGAACAGTTTTTATCATCGTGTGTGATATTTGCAGGTGGTGGTGTCTCTGTCTGATGAGCTTCTGTCTCAGGCTGTGATGATGGTGGAGAGCTGCAGGCCGACATTAACCATAAACCTGTCTGGAGCACGGCAGCACTGGCTGGAAGGGATGCTAAGACATGAGATTGGTATGAATTAATGGGTCAGGATTATTTCCAAAGCTTCCACTGGTTTTTAAAGCTTTTTAAGCATCATGGCATCATAAACAGAAAAAAAAAAACTAAAGCTGTCCTCCAGTTTATTGTCTAAATTCAGTGTTCTTGCCGATCCGTTTATAATTCCCACTCTCAGGTACACATTACTTACGCGGTGTGAATAACAGCATGCAGCCATGGGCCACTGCCGTCGGAAGGAAGCAGTTTGGACTGAAGCCAGCCAATCCGACAGAGGAGGGACTGGCCAGCATTCACAGTGTGCTATTGCGGAAGCAGCCCTTCTTGTGGCGAGCTGCTCTCCTCTACTACACCGTGTACCATGCAGCCAACATGAGCTTTAGCCAACTGTTCAGCGATATCGCTCGCTTCGTCCAGGACCCCGCGGTACGCTGGGAGTACTGCCTCCGTGCCAAACGGGGACAAACGGACACCTCCAAACCAGGTACAGTAACAGACTGCTGCTTATTTAATCCTCCATACTACAGAAATGGCTCTTCCGGCTAAAAAAAACGTGCTCCAAGAATTCTATTTTCCTAAAGGATTTATAAAAAAAAAAAAAATTGGTTCAGTCAGGATCAGTCTGAAGAAGATTCAGTGATTCATAAGCACATCCAGTTCTATTAAATATTTAATGAAATAACACTACAACAAATCAAACACCACAAATACAGACTACACTGCCTTGCATTCTGAACCACTTTATCCTTTATTAGGGTCGTGGGGACGCTGGCGCCTATCTCGGCCGACTCTGCAAGGGCAGGGTATACCCTGTACAGTTCGCCAGACCATTGCAGGGCCAACACACAACCATTCCACCCTCACACATTTGGAACAGCCAATTAGCCTACTGTTCATGTTTTTGGACTGTAGGAAGAAACCAGAGCACCCGGAAGAAACCCACGCAAGCACAAAGAGAACATGCAAACACCACATAAAATCGCCTGAGCCCGGGAATTGAACCCGGGCCTTCTTTCTGTAAGGTAGACGTGCTAACCACTGTGTCACCATGACGCCCTCACTGCCATGTATTTAGATGTAAACATAAAGTTCTGTATTATATCTCTGAGAGGGACCATTAAGAAAAGCAAATAAAAATGAGCGAATAAAACTTTATTTTTTACATATTTTAACCATTACAGAGGCAGGTCAGGTGAGCTCTGTGCATTCTCAGTGGAAGTAAATGCTGTGTACTTAACGTCTGTTTAACCTACTCATTCAGAATTACTGCAAACATAAATAAACTACACTTCATAAAGCTGTTTATCACAGACTGCACAGAAATACAAGAAAAAATTATTTTAATTTTAAAGTATGATGATGATGATGCTTGGTCCATGTGACTGTGACAAACTGTGAGGGTTTATCGTTTTGATTCATGTATTATCCACTCGGACAGCAGACCAATCAGATAGTACCATTCCTGTGCAGTCTATACAAAAGTATATTAAACAGTTACTGTATATTACAAATTAATATAATATATATTATAAAGTTGACTATTTTGTAATAGCAGATCTTGATGGAGTATTAATGTACTAAAACCTGTGCTGCACGTAGGGCTCACCTGACCTGCCTGTTTAATGGTTAAAATATGTAAAAGTAAACAATAAAAATGTTGATTTTTTTTTTTTTTTTTTTTTTTTTTTGTGTAGTATATAATAAAACAATAACTTGTTTCAGGCTTGATGGATGTTCAGCCTCGACGTTGTTGTTTTTTTTTTCTTCCCCCCCCCTTCATTTTAAAGCGTGATGATGCCACCTGCTCCACATAACCGTGAAAAACCTTTAGGTGTATGCTGTTTCAATTCAAGCATTTAATGTTCGGCTAGCAAACCAATCGGATTGTTTCATTCCTGTATAGTATGTACTAATAAACATTATCTATCACACAGACACAGGGAAATGCTTGAATCTATAAAAACGTAAAAATAAACCATAATATTCTTGATTTAGTTTGCTTTTCTTATGTTCCCATTTAGTATATGCTAAAATTATTATTCACCTCAGGCGCAATGTTCTGTCTTGGATTATTATCCACCTAGCTTTTGCATAATAATGGTTAATTTCAGTGTATATACTGTACAATGTAAACAGTGGTTTTGAATGACTTTTCACATGGGTGTGGTTTTAAGCAAAAGCAATAAGTGGTAAGTTCTTTAGCTGCATAGTCAGATCACTGCTATGCTCAAAAATGTATTCATTATATTCAAACATTCCAATACTAGAAATAAACCCATAATTTGTGTTCAACACATTGTTCAGTCCCAGCTATAACAGGTTGTATAAGTGGCTGTTTAACGTGTACATTTCTAGAAAACTCGTCATAGCACGTGGATTACGTTGTAAAACACTTTTGTGTTGTGATATGCTTCTCTCCTCCAGGGTGTTTCAGTAAAGATCAAGTCTACCTGGATGGAATCCTAAGGATTTTACGCCACAGGAGAAACATTGATTTCAAGATGCTAACCTCACTGGGCAAGGTCAATTCTATTAATCTCAATTCTGTAAATCATATGTATGTGACATCATAATCACTAAACACTTTATAAAAATCTCACCTGTAGGTGTCCTATGAAGATATAGAAAGGCTTTGTCACCTTGCGGTTCTGCGGAGAACCAGGATCCCTCACTTCATGCAAGACCAAGAGCGTTACCTGCAGCAGCTGGACCACATCGTTGTGACGAATGAATTGAACGACGCTGAGCTACAAGAGCTCGTTCCCTAAGAATGAGGGTGCGGATATACAGAAACTTCTTTTTCTGCATCCAAGTTTGATTATTTGGTGCAACTCGGTTAAAAACAAACAAGTTGTTTTAAAGCCTGGCTCTTATATCAGCTTCTGTGAAAATTGACATGAGACAAAATCAGCTTTATTCAAGTGATTTACTCATTTAATTATTTCAGTGTTAAAACTTTTTTTTTTAAGTGCCAACACTTGCTGTATGTGAGTTTACAGTTACAGAGATGATCAGCAATTTCTCTGAACCAATAAGATACCAAACATTTGGAACCTCTAAGAAAGTATTAAATATCGTAGCCTAATTATTGGAGGTTAACGGAAGATCAAATGTATCTACATTACCTTTTTATAATGAAGTTGTCAATGAAATGATGTAAGTAAGCAGCCAAGTAGCATTTTGCTGATTTCTACACACGTTTCTTTTACCTCATGTTTTACGATAAGCACCGCATTTTAGTCTTGTTCCTGTGATGCTGTTTTAGTCATTACTAGAGCTTTTTAAACCACTGTCAGTATTTATGCAAGTATTTATTCTCTTTTTTTTACCTCATGTATTCATAATGAAACCTGAATGTTTGTGGTTGTATCTAAATAACTTCATTAGTTTATTAGGGATGCATCGATACTTTTTAAAAAACTTTTGGGACAGATACCAAATTGACTAACTTGCAGTGTTACACAATTAAATTAGGGGCATCAAGAATCATAGCTGTTAATGTTGGTTGCTACTCTGTGCAGCAAAAACTGAGCTCCTCATGACAAATGCGATGGTTAAAATATTAAGGATGTTTTACTAAACTGAGAATAGAGAGCACTCTCACTCACTCAACTGCCAAACTGCTTAATCCTATTAGGGTCCCGGGAAGGCTGGAGCCTATCTCAGTGTACACTGGTTGAAGACGGGGTACAACATGAAAAGCTTGCCAAACCATTGCCAGGGCACATACAACCATTCACATACACTTACACCTAGGGGCAATTTGGAACAGCCAGTTAGCCTAATGTATCGGTCTATGGACTGTGAGAGAAAACTGGAGAACCCAGTGGAAACTCATGCAAGCACGGGTAGAGCATGCATACTCCACACAGAAACACCTAAGCCTGGGACCTGAACCCAGGACTTTCTTGATATGAGGCGGACATGCTAACCACTACACCACTGTGCCACCCGCATAGAGAGCAGCATCAGCAAAATGAAATACACTGCAAACTCTCAAGCAAAGTGCAGACTCTGGTGAAAGGGTATGCATATCTCAGTGTATTATATCAGTGTGCATGAATCATGGCTCCTTTCCTGCATTTTAATGACCATGCTCGCTTACTAATACTGCTGTGTGCACTCAGGTCAACAGCACTCACACACTCTGGTAAATGGATGTTTATATGCCGCAAGATGTTTCATCAGGTTACGTCTATTACAGAAAGATGCTATAGTTTCTCCTAATTTTTACAGAGCTCAGTTTGCAGTCTGTTTTTCATAATTGCTATCATTAATTTGGATCCAGATCACATCTTCTGTTCCTTAGCATGATAAACGAACAGTAGTCTTTGTCACACTGTATCATGCAGTATTAGATACTGGCGATTTTTTAAAGACTAACAGCAAATTGATTAATGCTTAATTTAGTATCAGTATCAATGCATCCCTAATTAATGTATGCCTTAGTATTTAAAAAAGGGCACTAATGATCACTTGAAAGCATCAAATGACACTGAGTGGTCACATCTAGTCAAAAAGGGTAACTGACTTGACTAGTATTTTATATCAAGACCAGAGACTGGCATTCACGCATTGGCTACCTGCAGTTCCTTCACTGGCGTACATTCACATAGGGCATGTGACACACTCAAGATGAGATGCAGCAAAGTAATGTTGATGTGCCTTCGATGAGTATGGAACTCATTTGTAGTGGTCATCGGTTTGTAAAAAGTTTGAAATCACATGTTACAAGTCTGTAATACTTATCATCTTCTGTATTGCATGAATATTGCACATTTCATCATCATTAAATAATCTGCAATTATCAGATTATTTATTAAAACACTTCACTGAAGTCATGTCTGTTTCTGTTTTATGGTAATGAAAATGGGAAGATAAAGTATACTAACAACCACCTCTCAGGCTTACTGCACTGTATCGTTCAGCGCTAAAGTTTTTTTTATCCCCCATGCTTCCTCTGAATTAGGGAGAATGAAGACCTACAATATAAGTTCCAAAATGTCAGTTCTATATGTGTCCTGCAACAGGATAACCATCCAAAATCTAATGCTACATCCACATTAAAATGTGATGAGACAATTGGGCACTAAGCTAAATTTTCATTCAAATCTCAGTGTGATTTAATGTCAGTACTTTTTTCTTTTAATATCCATTACCTGATGGATATTAAAGGGATTTATTGTATGCAGCTTCGGAGTAATACACCAGGCAAAGAGGACATATTCAGGGGGACTGAAAGAAAAAAGAAAGAAAGAATTCAAGTTTTTGTAATTTTATATATATACATACACACATATACATACACACACACATATACACATACATTTATACACATATATACATACATTCATACCACTGGCAAATTTTGACAAAGTTACTTTTATTCAACTATCAAGTTTTTTTTTTTTTGACCGGAAATAACACAGGCTTCTCCGAAAAGATAAGACAAGAGGCATCATTGTGCCCTCCTTGAATCGCCACCTTACCTTGGTGGAAGGGTTTGTGTGTCCTAATGATCCTGGGAGCTATGTTGTCGGGGGCATTATGCCCCTGTCAGGGTCACCCAAGGCAAACAGGTCCTAGGTGAAGGTCCAGACTAAGCGCGGTTCAGAAGACCTCTATGAGAAAAATTTCAAGGACACAATTTCTCTTGCCCGGATGCGGGTTACCGGGGTCCCCCTTGAGCCAGGCCTGGGGGAGGGGTTCGAAGGCGAGCGCCTGGTGATCGAACTTCTGCCCATGGAGCTCGACCGGGCCCAGCCCGAAGAGGAGACATGGGTCCGCCCTCCCATGGACCCACCACCTGGGGTCGGGTGCAATGTGAGCTGGGTGGCAGCTGAAGGCGTGGGTTCTGCCGGACCAATCCTCGGCTACTGACTCTGGCTTTTGGGACATGGAATGTCACCTCTCTGGCAGGAAAGGAGCCTGAGCTGGTGTGCGAGGTTGAGAGATATCAGCTAGATATAGTTGGGATGAGCTCAACACATAGCTTGGGCACTGGAACCAGCCATCTTGAGAGGGGCTGGACCTTGTTTCATTCTGGAGTTGCTAATGGGGAGAGGCGGCGAGCCGGTGTGGGCATACTTGTTGCCCCCTGTCTCGGTGCCCACATGTTGGGGTTCTTCCCAGTAGACAAAAGAATAGCCTTCCTCCACCTCCAGGTGGGGGGATGGGCTCTGACGGTTGTTTGTGTTTATGCACCAAATGACAGTTCAGAGTCCCTAGGGGGTGTGCTAGAGGGTGCACCCCCTGGGAACTCCCTCGTCATCCTGGGAGACTTCAACGCCCATGTGGGCAATGACACTGTGACCTGGAAAGGTGTGATTGGTAGGTACGGCCTCTCCGATCTAAACCCAAATGGTGTTTTGTTGTTGGACTTCTGTGCTTGTCACGGTTTGTCCATCACGAACACCATGTTCGAAAATAAGGGTGTCCATAAGTGCACTTGGCTCCAGGACAACCTAGGCTGCAGTTTGATAATTGACCTTGTAGTTGTGTCATCTGACCTGCAACTGTATGTTCTGGACACTCGGGTGAAGAGAGGACCTGAGCTGTCAACCGATCACCACCTTGTGGTGAGCTGGCTCAGATGGCTCCTGTCAGAATGGCCTTCAACTCCCACCTCTAGCAGATCTACAACCAAATCCCAATGGAGGGCGGGGACATAGCATCCGAATGGGCCATGTTGTGTGTCTCCATTATTGAAGCAGCAGCCCAGAGCTGTGGCCGGAAGGTCATCGGTGCCTGTCATGGGGACAACCCCCTAACCAGGTGGTGGACACCTGAGGTGAGGGGGGGTGTCAAGCTGAAGACGGAGGCCTATCAGGTCCTTTTGACCTGTGGGACTTCCGAGGCAGCAGACGGGTGCTGCAGGCCAAACGTGCTGAAGCTCGGGCTGTTGCTGATGCAAAATCTCAGGTGTGGGAAGAGTTCAGTGAAGACCTGGAAAAAGAATATCGGTTGGCCTCGAAAAGGTTCTGGACTACCATCTGATGCCTCAGGAATGGGAAGCAGTACTCCACAAACACTCTTTACCTTGGAAGTGGGGATCTGCTTACCTCGACTGGGGATGTTGTCGGGAGGTGGAAGGAATACTTCGAGGACCTCCTCAATTCCACCAATACAGCCTCTGAAGAAAAGGAATAGCTTGGAGATTCAGGAGGGGGTCTGCCCATCACTGGGTTGGAGGTCGCTGAGGTAGTTAAAAAGCTCCTCAGGGGCCGGTTTGCAGGGGTGGACGAGATCCGCCTTTAAAACCTCATGGCTTTGAATATTGTAGGATTGTCTTGGTTGATACGTCTGTGCAAAAATGCATGATCAACATGTCGAATTAATTTCCAGTGGGAGTTGGACTCTGCCAAGGCTGTTCTTTGTCACCAGTTCTGTCCATAATAATATGGATAGAATTTCTAGGCACAGCCAAAGCATTGAGGTGTTCTGGTTTGGTGGCCATAGGATCTTGTCTTTGCCTTTTGGCTTCATTAAGCCAGGACCTCCAGCTCTTGCTGGAGCAATTCACAGCTGAATGTGAAGTGGCCAGGATGAGAATCAGCACCTCCAAGTCCGAGGCTATGGTTCTCAGGTGGAATGCACCCTCCAGGTCTGGAATGAGGTCTTGCCCCAAGTGGAGGAGTTCAAGTATCTCAGGGTCTTGTTCACAAGTAAGGGAAGGATGGAGTGGGAGATCGACAGGCAGATCCGTGCTGTAAAGTAGAGCTTGTACCAGTTCATCGTGGTGAAGAGGGAGCTGAGCAGGAAGGCAAAGTTCTCAATTTACCAGTCAATCTACGTTCCTACCCTCACCTATGGTCACAAGCTTTGGGTAGTGACCGAAAGAACAAGATCGTAAATACACGCAGATGAAATGAGCTTCATTCGCAGGGTGTCAGGCCTCTCCCTTAGAAACAGGATGAAAAGTTCTGTCATTCGGGAGGAACTCAGAGTAGAACCGCTGCTCCTCTGCCTTGAGAGGAGGCAGTTGAAGTGGCTTGGTTTATTAGATTATTTAGGCGGCTGATTAGAATGCCTCCTGACTGCCTCCCTGCGGTGGTGTTTCGGGCATGTCTAACCGGAAAGAGACCCTACGGTCGACCCAGAACATGCTGGAGGGACTATGTCTCTCGGCTGGTTTGGGAACACCTCGGTGTCCTCCCAGAAGAGTTCTGGACATCTGGACCTCACTACTTAGGCTGCTGCCCCCGCAACAGTAGAAGATGAAAATGTTACATTAGTTGAAACCACCAAAAAAACAATATAAATCACTTTATGCTTGCGTCAGATTCAATGCTCTTGTTCATCCTTGGCCAATGTAATGTCTACCATTGAGCCTACCATTGTGAGAGAGAGAGAGAGAGAGAGAGAGAGGGCCTAGGTGTCTACCTGCTACTGGAAACACTGCCAGATGATCCTCTGCATGCTTGATCACCTCCTTTATCATCACAGGATGATGACTGGACCTACTTCATTTTTCACACCAGTATTCTGGCGTTAAACTGCTTCAGCACCTCTGCAATAAGCATTTCTCCAAGAGCGCATGACTCTTTCATCAGCAGCCACTTTCTTCAGGCATCATTCAACTGCTTGACAGTCAGAATGTGCTGGACGGAAGCATTGGTTGTGCTGCTCTGGGGAGCACATGACTAGCTGGAGGACAGCCTGCCTTAGCTCCCCATATTAATATTTAGTGTGACTCTTCCCAGGTTTGAAATATCAAGGACTCAGAGGCAGACAAACAGTTCCCTCTGTTTATGCACTTTTTAGTTTACCTCCCCCTGCTTTTCAGCAGCTTTATTATTAACACACGGACATCTTCAACACCTCACTGAGCCAAGCTGTTGTCCCCACGTGCCTCAAAGCCACCACTATCATCCCGGTCTCGAAGAAGTCAACTCCTTCCTGCTTCAATGACTACCACCCGGTTGCACTCACTCCCATCCTTATGAAGTGCTTCGAGCGGTTAGTCATGCAGCACATCAAGTCTGCCCTCCCCC
>JBCNYH010000017.1:10011152-10036452 GCA_039654325.1 Tandanus tandanus | reverse complement strand
GAAGTCCAACAACGAAACACCATTCGGGTTCAGATCGGAGAGGCCGTACCTACCAATCACACCCTTCCAGGTCACACGGTCATTGCCCACATGGGCGTTGAAGTCTCCCAGGACGACGAGAGAGTCCCCAGGGGGAGCACGTTGGGATAATTATAAAGGCAGCAAAACTATGTGTTAGAAAATAATGTTAATATTTTATATTAGCTCCTAATAGATCTCTCTATTGATAAGTGTCCAAGGCTGGTGGTATAAGAGTAGTGCATCTCCTTTAGGGGCTAAATCAACTTGAGGAAATAAAGTCTTCGTGAATAGGGGCTGAAGTGAAAGCAGGAAAGGTTAATGTTGAGGGTTTTTTTTTTTTTAATCCACCACCTTTCAATAGCTGATTTCCATGTTCATTTGTATCACTTGTCTTGTTAGTACAATTACCAGTTTAACTAATGCATGTTACGTGTTCTGATTAACGTTTGTTGTTGTTTTGCACGATGAAAGTTTGTCAGATTAACCCGTTAGACTGTCTTTTTTGTTGTTGGAGTCTGAGTAGTGCCTCTATTTTTTTGTGTTTAAATTTTGTTATTAAATTTATTCTTTTATTGGTGACGTGGCATCCTTATTGGGCTTTCTATGGGGGCATGAACACAGAAAAAACATCGAAATCATCCCTATAGGTCTCTGCTCAAGAGTTCTGCTAAAAAAAACTCTTAAAATAAATAAATAAATTTAATAATGAGGAAAAATCATTACACTTTTATTATTTGACTGCTTTGATGAAAATTGTGTAGAAATTGGTGTTTAAATCCTGTTACAATGTTTGTCAACAGCAGCCTCAAAAAAAAAAAAATAACATAGATCAGCCATAAAATTATGACCATCTGACTGGTCTGCAGCTACAGTCCCATACACAGCAAACTGCAGTACATTGTGTTCCGATTCCTATCCTAGCCAGCATTAACAGTTTCAGCAGCCTGAGCCACAGTAACTCTTCTGTGAGATCAGAACAAATGTACCAGCCTTTGCATGGTCTCATGGACATCAATGAGCCTATGGCATCCATGACACCCTTGCCAGTTGACTGGTTATCCTTCCTTGGACCACCTTTGTTAGGTACTTACCACTCCATACGAGGGACTCCTCACAAGACCTGTCATTCTGGAGACAAATACCAACCAGCTGTTTAGGAATCACAATGTGGCCCTTGTCAAAATCACTCAAATCTTTATGCTTCCTCACTTTTCCTGCTTCCAACAAATCAACTTCCACGACTTTCTATCTAATTCATCCCACTTCAGGGCATGCGCCGCTGTAGTATATAATCAATGAGCAAATATGTAAGAGCCTTTGATCAGACCATGTCAGAAGACATATCCCATGGTCACAGTGATGTCGCTGCATTTCATAAGGGTCAAATTATTGGCCTGCATCAAGCAAATAAAATAGAAAAATCTTGACTGACTGATCAGAGATCATCTAAAAGCTTATTGAAGTCGAATCGTAAAAAAAAGTACAGTAAAATACACAGCGATGTTTAATAGTGAAAGTAAAAGGAGCATTTTAACATGTGACGAGAACTCACAGGACTTGGACTAAACAACAGCGCTGCCATACGAAAACCACTTTTTAGTGAGAATAATCAGAAAGAAAAAAAAAAAAGCTTTCAGTTTGCCAGAGAGCATAAAGATCATATTCAGGAGCAATTGGAAAAGGTCATGTGATCTGATGAGTACAGATTTCAGAGCAACTGGCATGTCAATGTCAACGAAGCACATGAAGTAATGTACCTATCATACATAGTGGCCACTGTACACACCTCTGGAGGAAGTGTAAATGATCTGGGGCTGCTTTAGTTGGTCAGGTCAATGCTCAGCAATATTGTGTGTCAATAAAATAAAGTCAGCTGACGACCTGAATGCTCTGAATCCAGGTTAACCCATCAATGGAGTCTTTCTTCCCGGATATAAAATTTATACTCAAATAGTGAAAGCGTGGTTCAGTGAGCATAAGAAATAATTTTCACAAATGAATTGGTACCACAAAGTCCTGACCTTAACCCAGTGAAAGTGTTTGGGATGTTCTGGAGAAGACTTTAAACAGTGATTCGACCCTCCCGTCCTCAACACAAGATCTGTGAAAAATTTATACAGCTTTTGATGGAGTCAAACGCACTTCCAACAAAATATTAACGTGCGTCACTTTTTTGGCAGGGTAGTGTGTGGGAGCATGTCAGATTTGGCTTTGGTGTATTTAATTAAAGGCATCACTTCAGGCTGTATGACGAATGACAAATGATATTGCAGAATGCACAGTGAACTACAAACAATTTCATAATTATTTTACAGCACATATAGGGTAAAAGAAAATAGGTACTGTGGCAGCAGATTGTGTAAATTTAGACTGCTTCCTGCTTTTTATGAATTGACATTCCTTTGTCCTCTGCTTGTCTCATCAAATGCAAGCTCATGTGCTCATTTTTTATCAGTGGTTGATTTCCTAGGATTCCTTCATAAAATGTGTTTTAGGCATCAGGAAAATGTCTACAGTTCAATGTCTGGCAACAATTAATCTCACAGTTCCATCACGCTTTCATTGATTATTTTTCAATAAAGGCATGATTCTCACTATGGCATGTACCATATATAGATTAATTGAGCTTAAATTAGATCGCTGGCCTACATCAAGCACATGACTAGGCTTAAATTAGGTTCCATAAAGCGATCCAGTCTCTCGATAGTAGCACAGCTGTCATTATTTATGCCCAAGTTAAAAATACACGAATGTCAGACTGGTTAAAAAGTATCTCTTATTTAATATATCATATTTTCAACAGATCGCAGAAAAGCCTCCATACCCAATAATAATAACAATAATCATAATAATACCATAATTTAGAATTTGCACTCATTTCAGCAGGGCAAATTAACTGACCACAACAATCTGTCCAGCATCTAATGCAACCTGGATCCTGAGCCCACAGCAGTCATGTAGAGCCTGAGAGTCACAGGGAAAGAGCAGGCATTCTTTCCCAACCACAATATATAGTCACTTATAATTCTGTAGTTTTTTTGTTTTTTTGTTTAAAGAGAGATGTTTAACTTAAAAAAGGAAAGAAGGGGACATACAGAATACCATATTTTGGTATCTAAGTAACTGTGGCAAGCAGCACTAATACAAAGTAAATAAAGGAGAGGGATTCGGCCAGCCCTGGTGTGTTATCAGTTTTCTGTACATGTCTTGTGATACTAAATGACTTCTTGCTTCAGTCAAGTGAAGCTTTACACCTGAAACGCAGGGCCTCTGCCAAACACTGAGGTAAAAATGTTTTCCTGGGGGAAAAACAACAAAAACAAAAATAGCATTACAAAAATCAACAGAGATTTATTCCAAATTAAATATCTGATCTGGAAAGAATCAAACCTTTTACTTTTAGCTCATCATGTTGCAGTTGAACTACTTATTGCCAGGGTGCCATCTGAGTTTGACAGAGACTGTCCCTTCAGCACAGGATCTGCACACAAACATGACACCCCTCTGAGACACAGACTTGCAACCAAATTAATAAAACTGAGAAAAATAAATGGTAACTGGTGTGAAGATGCTGTTGCTTCAAAAAGAAAAAAAAGAAAAAAAAAAACCTTGCAGTTAAGCAGAAAATAGCAAACAGTACTTGTGGACTCACAGAAGTAGGGGTGTTCCATGGCCTCCTGGGCGGTCAATCTCTGTTGATGGTCATAACGCAGCAGCTTATCCAGCAAATCCAGAGCTTCAGGACTCACCAAGTGCTGATTCTCTGGCTGAACAAAGTGCTCCCAGCGCTTTCGTGTTTGCCTGGAGGGTTTTTCAAATTAAGAATGAGCACTATATCAGTACCAATATGCAAAGAAATGGTGTTATTATATCATCTTTGTTGAGATTCCATGAAAATAAGACACCTTCTTAAGAGACATGCATCAATGCTAATTTATTGAAAACATGTACAAGTGCATGCTGGTGGTGCACATTGATACTGATATCAAAAGGAGAAATCTACATTTAAGCATTACCAAAAAGAGGAGCTCCCCACAAGATCTTTGAGTTTCTTTTCATTCAAAATGAATTATTGTGCTGATGTGTTAAAAGTTTAAGTCATGTTCCCAAGAAAAATCATTCCAAGCATTAAAAAAATCCATACACGGATTAATGCATTTTTTTTTTTTTTTTTACAAGTGCAAGTAAATGAGCCTGGTATTGAATGGATCCCTGATGACCAATATTGAAACTTGTGCATCCTACCTTCCATATAGAGGTGCAAGAGGTACATTTTCATTTACATTACAATAAACACCATTCCAAAGTTTGGGGTCACTTAGAAATGTCCTTAGTTTTGAAAGCTGTAATAACTGCAAATGGAGGCTTTTAAACAAAACCAAATTCTGGAGGACTGTTTCATGTAAAAATTATTATTTGTAACGTTGTCAAAGTCATGACTATATTTTATACACATTTGATGGATGCAAGTTTGTGTTTCCTGTGAAATTTTCTGGGTGACCCCAAACTTTTGTGTAGTAACTGAATTGGTTGTATAGTTTAACACCACCACTAGATGCTGCATATGAAGACTAGTCTAAGTGTACACTACAATAAGCCTGTGATGAATAAACGTGCAATGCAATACAACTATATTTCATATATGTACCTTAGAATATGTTAATTAATTGTCATTTTCATCTTAATGTCTTTTTTAACATTGTTTATTTGAGAAATAGTTGTTTTTCTTTTTTTTTTTAGTTAATTTTTGAATGAGTTTTGCTTGCTTCATAACTTGCTCTGTCCCACTCCAAAAAATGTTTCCCTTTTGCCTAGAAAAAATACATTGTCGCAGTAACACCTTAAAAGATGGTGTTATCATGTATTGATTTCAGAACAATGCTAACTTAAGGAAGATTTGGACCACAAAATTTAAGCTTACAAGTGGCAATTGTGATTGCCCAAGCGACTTGAGTGTGATATGTGGTGCCCATTTACCAGAAGAGGATTTTTATGACAGATTGTATTCTTAGTTTAATTTGAAATGACTGAAGGGATTGAGGTCTGATGACGGACAAAATCGGTGACAGTGTTCCAGCTAGGTTGTTTTAGCATGGCGCAGCTCCATGGCTTTTTTTCCCCATGCACCATGCCTATAAAAATGCAGCGGTGTTATTTGCATGCTATTTTTCTGAAAGTGCCTACCATTATTTTCCCTGCCTCCATGACCCCGGTAACTAGATCAATTGTTTAATCAGTGGGAATTTTCTTTTTAACCGAACGGCCACGCACACAGCACTCATCAGCCCGCTTATAGACGCTTTTCCCTGCCTCCATGACCCCCACTTGACCCTGGAAACTACATCTGCCCCAACAGAACTTGTCCTCAGGGGGAATTTTTTTTTCTTAATCGAATGTCCATGCACAGCGCGTATCAGCTCAACTTGTCTTCTGTGAAATTCTTCAGCAAATCAACTAATGACAGTAACGTGTAAATTCTTTGAAAGGACACAATTTTAATACAGAATCTAATAACCATAGAATTATAGTTTATATTTAATTAATGATAACATTTAACTGAAAATCATGATGGAAAGGAGATGTGCATAGTACAGATAAATTGATCAGTGTAATTTATAAGCAATGCAATGCTGCATAAAACTTCACTTAAACGGCATATTCCATGAATAAAACAACATATTTCAAATTAAAGATTGACGAATAAAAACTGTCATAATTATATCAATGTGTATAATTATATGAGTATTTAATTATTGCAATGAATTACTTTAATGATCATAAAAATATTACTTTCAATGTTTATATGTAATTGTTTTTCTGCTTAATTGTAAAAATGTATGCAACCTTTTTGTGTGAATGAATTAATATTTGTAATTATTGTTGATATGTGTATCATATTCACACGATATGTATATATCATTCACACAAAAAAGTTGCATACATTAATATAGTTTGGGAATCATGCTTGAATTATTTAATTTATATATATTTTTTAAATGATAAGTGATCTTGGACTCAGAGCTGTTCCTTTTTCGTAAGATATGGATGCTGATGTCCAGTGAAAATAGGGCTTTGCTGACTGCATACGGTAGGCAATACAAACAGCACACATGTTCTCCCATGTACCGTAATAATAAATTTTTTAAAATTTCCCGTAAACTTTTGATTTTGTAGTACACTGCCAGCTCATAAGGCTAGAATGAAACATCTATTAAAAAGCCTACTGTGAAATTCATAGTGCATGGAAACTGTCTCACATCAGCAAAGCCCCGATATCTTTAGTTATTAAGGTTGATATTATGAGTTCCCCATGCCTGATTCATCAGTCTCAAGTCTGAATCTGGCTAAGAAATCGGTAAATACTCTCTACTAACTGTACCAACACTGCTTGATGAGTCATCCATAATTAATTTTGGGTACAAGTAGGGAAAATAATGCACACTGAATAGACAAAACACGTTAACTGATGCCCACTGAGCTCAAATGTCTTGTAGCGTGGGCCTTTTCAACCATTTTGTCGTAGGTGGGGTAAAATTACATTGGACGTGAGAAAACGCTGTTTTTACACATTTTCTGTGGACCTTTAAGGTAAATGACAGTAACTACAGAGGAAAAGCCATGCCTTTTATTGCTACAGTTAAATTATAATGCTTAAGGTACTTCCCAACCTATTGGTGATTTTAAATATAGCAAACATCCATACTTAAGGTTAGTACATTCGTTCTGCTCCCATAGAAGAGCTCATGCATAAACTGCTGAAACTGTTAATGCTGGTTTTGACAGAAAGATGTCAGAACACACAGTGGATTGCAGCCTGCTGTGTATGGGGCCGCCGAGCCGCAGACCAGTCAGGTGATGTTAATGTTATGGCTGATCGGTGTATATAAAGGTATAATAACTTATGAAAAACTTTCAAATGAAATCCCAATTCAGCATTAGCAAATCTGTGTTTTTTCTCATATGCATTTTCCTGCTTTTGGCTACATTCTTGTATTGTGAAATCATGGACAATTGGTGTACAAGTATAAATTTTGGTATTATGGCAACCCCACTTTTAAAAATTAAACCTAAACCACATTATAGAATTGGATTTGAACTCACTGTCCAAGCAGGTCTTTAAAACGCGTGTCCAGTTCAATGTGATACTTATTAAGGTAGCTGTAAAGTTCTTCAGTACCAAGGACTTTAGCAATACGAACAAGCTGTGGAGGGGGGGGGGAAGAGCATGGTTTTTATTAATTATTTATTTTTATTGCTAGCATTTAGATTCTATTATATATACTGTAAGCATTGCCTTGTACAAAACTTGTAACTACCTGGTCATAATTGTCCTGGCCATGGAAAAAGGGCTCTTTCTGAAAAATCATACTGGCCAGCATGCAGCCCAGACTCCACATGTCTAAACTGTAATCATACATCTGCAAAGCAGGAAATGTCCAAGTGTTTAGGGTATTATTTAAAACACAATAATTGTGTAGCAAATACAGCAATGTGTATAAACACATACCTGATAGTCAACAAGCAGCTCTGGCCCCTTGTATGATCTTGAGGCCACCCTAACATTATATTCTTGTGCAGGATGATAGAACTCGGCAAGACCCCAGTCTATCAGGCGCAACTAAAATGCAAAAACACACACAAAGTGTTATTTAAAGCTACATTATGTAGGATTTATACACACACACATGTATATATATACACATAAATATATAAACATGATTCCTGGTTCAACTTAGGAGAAAACAGTGTGATGTATAATATGATGTTCCAAAGCTGCTGTGTGTGTTCCTGCTGCACTGACAATACTGTAATAGCACTTCGTCAGGCTCAGATACAGTAAATATCACCACCTTTAAGCCTAATTTACACCACAAGTAAGAGCAAGGTGTAAAGTTTGCAATATACACTGAGTCTATCATTTCAAAGAAATGAATACGTGTCAGTGACTCTATAGATGTTGTTTTAGAAGCAATATAAAGAAACATATCAAAAGTAAAATTTATGACCTCTGCTGAGGAGGTAATGTTTTACTCTCGGATTGTGTGTGTTGTTAGCAGGATGATTTTTAAAATTTTGGCTCATATGGGGGATTGCTGGGCTTGGTGGTGGTTTGAGCTCTCTGAATGCTCTTATTTTAAAGTCGGTCTTTTACACCCTTTTATCTTTACATAGCTGATATTGAGTGAGAAGGAAACCCATTTAGCACGTCTGCTATGGCTGCTAACTTGCTTGGTATCACAATATTAACTGTGCCCACACACTTGAATCTGTCAGCCCATTACACATACATAAGTTAGCACACATATCTGAAAAGGACACAAAACTCTTGTTTACACACTAAAAAAAAAAAAAAAAAAAGATCTGCATTGCTGTAATGTTCAATCATACCTAATAGGGAATACAAATTCATCCAGGTTATACAGTATGGCACATTGCAAAAGTACACAAAAATGTATGAATAAAAGAACTGAATGCCAACTGTGTAGTTAGTGTGCGGGTGTGTCTTATATCTACTTATTTACGTGAAAGTCATTTGTTTTGTTAAAAAAATTGATATGAAACATTAAAATACGATTTGTCCTTGTTGTGGAATTGGTTTTTTTCGTTACAGAATGCATGAACTGGGTTTAAGCTAGTGTGCTAATTCTATACAGCTTAAAAACAAGTTCTGATTCCGATTTGTACTTGTTGTGGAATTGGTTTTTTTTCGTTACAGAATGCATGAACTGGGTTTAAGCTAGTGTGCTAATTCTATAGAGCTTAAAAACAAGTTCTGATTGAGCTGCACAGTAGCTAAGGATGGGCAATAAATAATTAAATAAATAAATAAATACATAAATAAATACAATGAAATAAACAAACAAGAAATACTGTGTGGCTGGGTGCTTCGCTCTGAAATGACAGTACAGTACATAGACAGTACATCTAATCTACTGTTCCAGCACCTAGTAGTAATGCTTCCTTCTGCTTTTTGTGTTTCTTGGCAGTAGCTTTTAGATGCATTACTGCCACTTTCTGTCGGTAGTAACATGTTACTACCAAAGAGGGCTAAAAAACAGATGCATAAATTAAGTTAATTTTTCATGATTTAATGACAATTTGCAAATTGTAAGCATCCCTAAAAATAATCCATACAAATCACTGTTATCAAATACTTTGGTCAAATCCAAAAATCTTTCTGCAATATCGTGCATGGTCGATAACAGCGCAGTACAACTCACATTACAAAATTCTTTGGCCTGCTAACTTGCAAGAGAGTTTTTGGAGCGGAGCTTGCAATGTCACATTCTGTACTGAAGATTTTGCTACACTCTTACTGTTAACCGTGTGAAAATTCACTGCACAAGGTACCTTTCTCATTTGGTGATCTATCATCACGTTATGTGGCTTTACATCTCGATGCATGATCCCCATGCTGTGAGAGTAATCAAGAGCCTGCAAAGAAAACAAAATTGAGCGGGAATCTGGGCAGGGATGGAAAAGGATGATTTAAAGCTGTTATAATAGTCTCACCTTAAGAAGTTCATACAAGTAAAAACGAACATCAAAATCTGTTAATCTCTGGTAGAGATCCTATAAATAAGAATTAAAAAATGTAAGAAAATGAGATCAAACAGTAAAGTCAATCATAAACTCTTAACATGGCATTGATTAAACCATTTATACATCTAAAATGTCAATTTGTAAACGCTTTTTAGTAAAAAATAAAATGGCACCTTGAAATCTGTGTTATTGATGCACTCAAAGACAAGAGCTGGTGTTCTGGACTGGAATAAGTACAGATCACTTTAGTTAATCAATTATTCATCTTGATGTATGCATATGCTGACGGTGGTCCATGCTCAGGCTTGGCAGATGGCTAGAAAAATGCTGTGACGGAACCTACCACAGGATCCTTGACTGTGTCCACAAGGCGGATTATGTTGGTTCCTCCTCTTAAGTTTTCCAGGATCTTGATCTCACGCTTGATCTTTTTCTTCTTGACAGGCTGCAAGAGGGACAGTACAGAAGTAAGAGAGAAGCTGCAAGTCTAATCTTTTCATAGTGTTGCTGGAAACCAGATCTTCAGAAATGCACCCCTTGACATGTCTTACAGCAATTCATATACTTATTTTTCAGCATTTATGTAGGTTTGAAATGTTTTGTTTCAAATGAATTTGTACTTACATCAAACAGACATTATTTATTCCTTAAACTGTTTAAAACTATTAAGCTTTTAGATTACAAGATGAACTGTGTAATAAAACAGTGTGGGTAGAAATTGTTAGACCATAAGTAGCTAGATAATGCATAGTTATTAAATAATGCCTCCTATTACATCTAGAGTCAAAGGCTTACTGCAATAACTGTATAATACTGTAAAAACTGCATAACAGAGTCTCAGGTGAGGTGCATGTCCGTCTCAGGAACCACTAAATTCAACGACATCCACCGAACCTGAGGCACATAACTGTTTTAATATATATTACATGGGAACATCAGCACACAAAAAAGCCCAATAAAACTATATTTCTCACATTTTTAATATCATGACAAACACAAATGAGCTGTAGGCACACGTGCCAGCAGGTATAATGGCGTCTCTTTAAAGGGTACCTGTGGCGAATTTGTATTACTATCTCTTTAAAACGATCACGTTTGACATCAACGGTTCCATCAGGCAGTTCTTGCCCCTTGTCAAGTATGCGCGAGTCCTGCCACACTACTATTACTACTAGGAATGCACAGCGAGATGTTGCCTTCTTCATTGGCTGTTCCAGCCCAGGTAGTGATGCAAATTCATTATTTTGTCCTATTGTCTTGGCTGCACAAATAACAAGCGCAGAAATCGCAGAAAACATAACGTCAACACGGAAAGATTTTTATAGTTTATGTTTCCATATTTTAACCATGAGCAGGTCAGGTGAGCTCTGCGCTTTGAGCAGAGTTAAGCACCGTGGAGCTACTTATTCACAATTAAGTACATATTACATGCACTCCATAAAAGTGTTTTAGTAAATACTATGCAAAAGCATGAAGATAAACAAATTCAGACAGAATTTTAATGGTTTTAAAAATATTTTGCTATGTTAAAAGTGTGATAATGACGAAGTGCCTACTCCAAGTGACCGATACAAGCTGTGAGTGTTTACCGTTTTGATTCAAGTTTTTTCCACTCATGATAATGTCTTTTAATGCCTGAGATTGCGACCCAATCACAATGCATGAGTTCACATGTAGTACATACTAACAAGGTTATGCCACAGCAGTGTTAAATTCTTGATTCTGATTGGTCAGTATCTCTGAGAAAAGTGGCTGCAAATCAAATCACAGGTTAATACTAACACACTCATTCTAATAAAGTAGCATTTATATAATTCATAAACAGGGGATATTTTGGCAGATGATCTACATAATCAAAAAGTATCATAAATGTTCCACAGCAAACATTTACTTAATGAATTTAAATTAGCAAAATCATTTGCAACATAAGGAATATGACACATTGTATGTTGTTATAGGTAAATAATCTTCAGGGTTTTAACAGTTACCCCGCTTTGTGTCATCTCATCACCTTGTTGTGGATTAATTTTCCAATAACAGCACAACCGTGAGTGTTTTATTCCTTACCTGGTAGTTGATAGAGTTGACAGACATCTCACTGCATCATTAAAACAAACCCCAAGCCCATTTTTCACAGCTCTACATCTCACCTTGAGTATTTTCACGACGACTCTGTCATTGCTGTTGATGTTGATGGCTTCGAACACTTCGCTATATTTGCCTCTTCCAAGTTTCCGGACCAGCTGGTAATCATCTTGGTTGCTGGGAGAGGTGGTGAGATGAGATACAAGAAAACAAGTATATACTTTATGCAGTCAGTATGAAAGTACAGATCTATTTTACATTTTTTTTCTCCATTAGGTTTGTTGTTGACTGAAGGCAGATATATTTTATTTTTGAACTTTCCCTCATATATTTCTAATTAATTAATAGATTTCTGGCACCATTACAACATACATAACTTTTTATAACTTCAAATTTATGTATTGACAGACCCCTGTGGATTCTTGAACCCCATTTTGAGAATCAAAGCCTGATTAGAACCCTTGCATGAGAGAAACCTGTGCCTTACCCCAAATCCATAGGGAATGTCGGACCAGATTTTGAGAACCACAGCCTGACCAAGTCCCTAGCCCTGGAGAATCCAGTGTCGTACCCAGACCTGTAGGGCTTGTCAGACCCGATTTTGAGAACCCTAGCCCTGGAGAATCCTGTGCTGTACCCAGATCCCTATGGATTCTTGGACTCAATTTAAAAAAATCTCAGCCTGACCAGAACCCTTGCCCTGGAAAATCCTACGCCATACCCAGACTCCTAGAGGTTCGTGGAGCCAGTTTTGCAAACCAAAGCCTGACCAGAACCATCACCCTGGGGAATCTTATGTTGTACCCATTTTAGTGTTTTCTCTTAACACCCATTTACTTCAGAAATGGCTGTTTTTAATGGGCTGATTTGTTTTTAATCGGGTGTACAGAAAGCATACTAATAAATATGTGTAAAACAAGGGGTTCCCGAGTGGGTATGCTTTCTAGCAAACGGGTATACAAGTGCAATGTCAAGATTTGTACCTCCAGCTAGGCACGTGTGCTTCATAGTCCCAGTAATCCTTGCTCTTCAGAGTGTTCACATCAGCGTACACCCGCGCTTTGCTGGCTGCCGGACCAGGCATGGCGGGCATGGGCGATGATGAAGCCGCCTGTTCCCCACCGACCACAGCACTCCCAACACGACACCGCAAAACCGGCCTTGTCTTCTCGCAGTTCTGGGCAAGGCCTGGTTCACTGTAGCAATGTACGACCGTTCTCTCCGGTGAAACAGGGCCGCAATGCAGCGGGGACCATGACCTCCTGTCCAAGCCCGATAAGGAGTGTCCGAGTGTGCCGGAAAGCAGCCTGCACGCTTTCTGACACAGCGCCAGCTTAAGAATGCTGGCTACGAGGAATTTCGCCAAGATCGCATAACTGGCTGCGTGCAGATCTGATTTAGTGATGCGTGATTAATAGCTGGATCCGCTAAACGACATGCATATGAATAAACATGTCACTTGTGAAGCTTGCCGCTTGCTACGCATCTAACTTCTAGCTAGAGTCTTCCTGTGAACCATTACACACGGGTTATGTGTAACACATTATCTTGTCTAGTTAAAACGATGCTAAATTATTTTCACATTAATTATAGATACTAACATTAACGTGAAATTGACGCCAAGGATGGCTACCACTCCGGTATTATTGTTGCTAGCTAAAACGAATTAATGCAAGAAATAAACACACTCCCCATGCTAGTTAGTCTGAAATTTGCTACATAACAGCGCGTAGATAGATATTTTTAAACCACATCATTATAACCATGGTAACCGTTACTAGCTAAGTTAGCATTTGGAAATCCAATAACATACGCTAGCTAACAGGCTAGCTCGCTTCGTCAGAGACGTATCGCGAGGCTTCTTCTAACGTCGGTTTTTGGACTCCGTTTGCCAGCTACGAATTAAACGCACGGGATATTGCTAATTAAAAAATAATGACATTATTATTAATAATAACGCAACGTCTTGAGATTTTTCCCAAAGGTGTTTCTCCGAGGGGGCGGAGAGATCCCCAGCACCGCTTAGCTAGCTCACTCTCTAACCACAAACCCCTTCGGTTTCAAACCGCAGAATCAAATCCGGAATCCCAAACCACTTCCTATTGGACATATCGTGCACTGCGTAGGGTGCAGAAGCCGAGATTACTCACCATATTTAGTGCACTTGTGTATGAAATCACTATCCATTGGGTATAAAACCGAAGCTGCTGCTGCTTTTCGGAACACCGGAAGCACTTAATAAACTTCCAGGCAACACCCCCCCCCCCCTCCCCCCAATAACAAGCCTGATTACATTAAAAGCCTGAAAAAAAAATACACTACAGTCTTGTGGTGGAAAGTTGTTATTACATGACTAACAGCAAATTATGAATTAAAAAAAAAAAAAAAATTCCTAAATATTTGCAAACATTTATTGGGTAATGCCATGTAGCCTAAAGTCACAATACATACAAGTGCAAAGAAAGGACAAATTACATGTAGAGATATTTACAGGCTTCAATCACCTCACCATCTTTAAAAACACTTAAAATGTTAGACTGAGCAAAAACTAGAGAATTATTTATAAGTACTAAAACTGAGGATGAGCAGGCTACATCACTATTCCTTATTAATTACCTCAGTTCATTACCCATCATAAATCTAACAATCAATGGACAAAAAAAATTATAGTTATTCCTCAACATTAAAAATTACTACTTTGTTAGAGTTTACTCCTCGTCTGCATGACTGTCCTGGCATCAACAAAACAGTCATGATCAGCTTTTGTAGTGGATTAAGGTGCAATTTCTTCCTACCTACAGCTAATAAACATTGTCGCATTGCTTGATACACTCAAGGTGCTTTTGATTCATTGACTCCTTTTTTATATTAAAAACCTAATGCTTTTAGGGACATTACCAACACTCTTCAAAAGGTATGTATAAATGGAAAAAGAAAAGGTCTCAAAGTAAATATAACATAATCCCACTATATCCATTGTACCAAAGTAATAAGTGTCCTTAGAGAGGAATGATCATGGACATATAGTTTACAGTATGGAGGAGATACAGACAACTAAATGATACTATTTTACTAAATCATTACAAAACATCAACTTCTGAATAGTACTGAAGATATTAGAGCATCAATAAGTAGTAACACCATCTTGTGTGTGTGAGGTGGTGGTGGTGGTGTGGGGCTTTTTTTTTTTTGCTGTTGTTTTTTTTAAATAGCTATGATGGACGTGCTGTTACCAGGCAGTAGAAGTCGAAACTGTAAAATGTATAAATGTATTAGTGTTACTGATAACTGTCTTTTCAGTCATGATGACTGGAGGGATGAATGAACCACTTACATTCATCACATACATCTGCATCACTTCCAAGTAGCTAATATTGTTCTTTTGCCTAGAAGACAACATACAAATAAGCACCAGTTACAGTTTACAACATAAAATACTAACAGAGATTTAAAATTATTCATGCATACACATACCCTGTTACATAATGGGTTAGGTATTGGAGTTTATATGGTAGAGTTACTATAAGGAACAGTTTGTCTTAGTATATATACATATATATATATATATACACAAGTACTATGGCAGGTAAAAAGCATGAGGTTGTACATGTACTGTACAAGATGGGGAAAAAAGTAACACTGTCTGTCACATGCCACAATAATTATTCCAGCCAGTGAAATCCAATTTCTTTTCTCGTGTTAGGAACCGCTCCTAACAAAATGACTTGCGTTAAGCTCATTTATATTGAAATAGTTAAAATTTAATTGGTCAAATACGTTGCCTACAACAGCACTGTATGTGAATTTCAGAATGTTGGAAATTTCAAATATTGGAAAAACAAAAGCTAAAAAAAATCTAGAATCGTCATCCTTGAATGTGTATCCTACAAACTTTTTTTTAAAATACATTTTGGACAGTTTACTGTATTTTGCCATGTTGTTGTTTTTTCAAAGCCTGGCTGGAAAATACTGGTAGTGAGAGTTAAAAGCCATATCACAGGCTGTAAGTCTTGAAATGAACCTCAATAAATTATAGTATGTATAGAACACCAGCAAGTTTCTCAAACAAGCACTATATATTCGTGGCAATATGGGAGGCTAACATTGCTGGAGTGCCACTACTGTATGCATGGGGCTACTGGATAGCCCCCTCCTTCTGCAGTGTGTTGAACTGTATGCTCCTGAAGAGCCCCCAGCTCCCCGAAACACTCCCCACACCACACACACTTAAACTGGGCTTCTCGCGAATGGACAATGCCATGTTTGGCCAGATGCTCTCGCTGCTTGAATCCCTTGTCACAGGTTGGGCACTTGAAAGGTTTCTCTCCTGTATGGACACGCCGATGTCTCTGGAGCTCTGACGAATACTTAAAGCGCCTCTCGCAGTCCGAGCATTTCATTGGTTTCTCACGGGCGGGATCACAGTGATGCTGAACGAAATCAGACGATGACTGAAAGCGGCGACCACACAAGGAGCATTTGAGCGGCTTCTCCGTGCAGTGGGAATTCTGGTGTCGCTGGAGGGTGGACGACTTTTTATAGCCCTTGCCGCACACGTCACATTTGTATGGTTTCTCGGGTGCATTAGAGCCTGTGCCAGATTCTCCACACTTGTGCCTGAGCAGCTCCCCAGACTGTCTGAAGCCCCTTTGGCAAGCGGCACACTTGAACAAGTTTTCGATCCCATGGACATGCTGGTGGTACAGAAGGTGGGACGGCTGCAGGAAGCCCTTGTCGCACTGATTGCACTTGAAAGGACGTTCTGCTGGGTTTTTGTGAGTGCGGCGGTGTCGCACCAGGGCGTACTGCTGCTTAAAACTCATCTGGCACTCTTCACATTGGAATGGTCTTTCTTCAGAATGGGTGCGTTCGTGTTGGCGGAGGTCCGAAGGTCGTTTGAAGCTCTTCCCGCACGTAGTGCAACGGAAGGGTCGTTCACCTGCGGGCTGGCATTGATGGTGCAGAAGCTCGGACGATTCTTTGAAGTGCAGTTCACACAAGTTGCACTTGAACAGGTGTTCACCGGAGTGGGCGTACATGTGGCGCACAAGGTGCTGGCGGTGCTTGAAGGTCTTATCGCAGACAGCGCATTTGTAAGGCCGGTCAGCACTATGAGTGCGCTGGTGGTGCGCCAAGTGAGACGCCTGGCTGAAGCTCTTCTCACAGGTGTTGCATTTATAAGGCTTCTCACCCGTGTGCACTCGCTCATGCCGCGAGAGCTCAGAAAGGTGCCGGAAAGCCTTCGAGCACACAGAACACTTGTAGGCCCTGTCAGAGTTTTGAAAAGCAGTGGACGAAGAGGAACCCATAGCTGCACCACTGCTGGAGGTCTCGCCTGTAGACGGCTGCTGGGGGTTTGAGGAGGAAGAATCTGGCCTGTAGGTTTTCTCACAGATGGAGCATTTCATAGGGTTGTTACCGTTTGAATGCTCGTTGTGGTGCTGCGCCAAAGAAGTGAGCAGGGAGAATCCCATTTTGCACACGCCACAAACAAACGGTTTCTGCTCTACCTGTACACACTGATGCTCCAACAAATCAGTGGCCTGACTGAAAATCTTCATGCACTGGGTGCACTGGAAAGAGCGGTCCTGGCTCACCATGCACTGGTGCTCATGTGGGTTAGCCAGGTGAGATATATCATGGCCGCACGCTCCACATTTGTGGCCGCCTTCACTTCCGACTTGCAGAGACGGCTGTTGAGCAGGCACCGGGTGCTGCTGGCCGTGCTGACCGTGTTGCGACTGCTGTAAAGCAGGGTCTGCTGGAAGAACGATCCCATACACGGCACTACCAAGGGGATTCTCGGCCCCTTGAAGGAGAGGATGTGCAACAGGAGGAGGGGCCACTGCATGCTGCTGCTGCCATGCCTCGGTCATCCTTCCACTGTACATGTATGGCTTCAACTGTCACAGTATCTTGGTTATTTAAAATGTCTCAATATGTCAGGTCGTTGACAAATGTAAGTAACAACTCTTGTTACATTATATGTACAAAAAAATATGACCAAGCAGTCAACCTGCAAGACAGAGACAACATCAGCTTACTTGAAAGTGATTTAACTCTTCAAGGATGCATTTCAAGATAAAATACCTTTATCAAACATTTCTGCAGCTGACAGATAGTAATATGAGAAGAAAAAAAATCATAACACTGTGTATGTTTTTTTTTTTTTTTTTTTTTTTTTAAATGCACGTCCAAAAACAAACATCACATCATCACAAATAGTGTGTAATTGATGTAAATGCAGATGCAGGGCTAAACACTGCCCTGGATGCCAGATCAATTTAAGCTAGCTTGCTAGAACAGACAGGGGGGGTGAAAAAAACCCCAAAAGGTGTTCAAATTCATAATAACCTTCAGCCTGTGCACAAAAGGAAATGCGATGCATGCAAAGCAAGCCATATGCACATGTTTTAGAAAGCATTTAATGCAAAGTAACGTTTTAAGATCCCCCCCCTTAGCAACTTTAGCTAGCTGCTGATAGCATTAGATAGCAGCTCGGGTTTTTATATCCCAGCTCGGCTAATGTCCTTGCTCTAACCGTCTGGAACGGCTAACAAACAGTAAACTGTGCGTGCATGCAAAAAAATTAATAATAAATAAAAAAAGGACAAAACCAGGAACGCGTGAAGCGAAAAAAGCGGAAAGGAAGCTCGAAGGGAGGGGGGAAAAATCCCTCTGCACAATGGCATCCTAACAGCAGCATAATACTCAGACCCATCCCTAGCTCTGTGCACTTCGGTAGGTTGGCTACACCACGGTGGCTGCTAAAGGAAAACCGACACCAGGCATGCTGTCGTAACACGCCATAAAGCGGCGCTTTTTCCTCCCCGCGCGCCGATTCCATACCTTATTTATTATCCGGCTGGATCCACAATACACGAGACAGAGAAGGAAATAAAGAGGTTCCGGTTCTCCCCAAAAAATACAAACCCAAAACAAACATGTAGTCGGACGACGCGCAGCCGGCTGGGCTCTACAAGGCCCAAATAAACGTGACGCATCGGACCTCTATGACCAGTCCCCCCCTCCCTCCAACCAGAACAAGGCTGACACCCAAATTTAATATGGGCGGATTCAAAGCAGCAGGAGGGGGCAACAATCTCAGCTGAACCTGCATAAATATCATCTTTCCATATCTGACTTGGTTAAGGGGTAGATCACCCATCCAGAGTGCATTAGTGCAGGATGGTTTTTAGAAGATCCTGATGAAAAATCCAGCTTATCCTGTTAGCTGCCAAAACCCAGGCCATGATGGTTACACTGGTAGACTGTGTGTGTGTGTGTGTGTGTGTGTCTGTCAAGTGATAGGATTCTAATCATGTTAGTAGACTAACTGAAAATGATGCAATTTGGGTTCCCTGCTAAAACTCATAGAAGCCGGTTTCTACTATTTTATTTAAAAAATGAAGACATAACTTGCAAAAGCAGATTAGTTAAACATTCAGGCAGTGTAACTGGTTATAAGAATATCACTTATAATAACCAATACTTTGGTTGCGAGAAACTCAAAGTAAATAGAAAAATTTTAAATAGTTGGTGCTCCCAAATAATTATTAGATTAAAAAAAAAAATATCTTTATAGATAGTCCATGAGCTCCCATATACAGACACTAAATAAGACTATAAGAAAATACGGTGGTAACAAATGTAGACCTACTTTTAGTCTTTGTGATTAATTAGTAAATTACAATCAATAAAACAATTACTGTGACAATAAAACAGAACTAAGGTTTATTATTAAAAGCAAAACTAAAACTTAGACTTGTTTTTAATTCTTTCTACTTGTACAAAAGCACAAAATCACATTTTTAAAAATCTGGATCAAAATAAAACCAAACAAACAAGGACTGTGGTGTTTCTGCAGCATCTTACAGCATGAACCAACAAATTAAAATGTTTTGAACGTATATATACTTTTTTATATATATATATATATTGTTCGTATATTTTAAATGAAAAACAGATAAGTAGAATGCACACAGTCCTTAACTTATATTAACACTTAAGAATGTGTGATTGAACATTTATATTTCAAAATGTTATCTTTTATTAGGATATACTCCATGAGAATGGTACAAACTGATTGGACCGCTATCTGGGGATGAGAAGGCATTATCCCAAATGAATAATGCTTGAATCAAGACAACGTACACTCACTGTTTGTTACGGTCACTTGGAGCAGGTGGTTTCATCATTGTCACACTTTAAAAATGGAAAAATGAATTTAAAAAAATTGTTTTAGTTTGTTTTTCTTTTTTCAGTTCAGTACCCAGCTAATACATCATGTTTTTGCAACATTATTGTGATATTGCATGAAGGCCATAATTTGGTTAACCTTCATGTTGATTGAGAACATGTGCATGACTTTCATGCACAATATCACGCAGGTACTAAAAAACAAATCTTCTGACATCATTAAAATAAATGTATAGAAAATATTTCCTATAACACTTTAACAACTCTTTTGGGAGTGTAAAATCCAAGTTATTTCAACGTTGTAGGAACGTTGTTAAAATATAAATTGCTATCTGTGTATATATCAAAACATCGATTGAGCTTGGAAAAAAAAACATAGTTAAAAAATGTATAAATATTCTATAATATCTGTTTTAATTTCACTCACTCTCACTCACTTATTTGCCAAACTGCGTAATCCTACTACTAGGGTCGCGGGGAGGCTGGAGCCTATCTCAGCTGACACTGGGCAGAGGCGGGGTACATCCTGATCAGCTTGCCAGACTATTCACACCCACATCCACACCTATGGGCAATCTGGGACAGCCAATTAACCTAATGTGCATGTCCTTGGACTGTGGGAGGACCCAAGAATGGGGAGTATGCAAGAATGTGGAGAGCATTCGAACTTCACACAGAAACACCCACGTGCAGGACTGAAACCCAGGACCTTCTTGCTGTGAGGTGGACAGGTTAACCACTAGTGCCACCACCGTGCCACTCCTGGTTTAATTTGCTTAACTTAATTCGGTTCATTCATTCATTCATTCACTGAAGAGCTTAATCCTCTACTTGGGTCACGGGGAGGCTGGAGCCTATCTCAACCAACTGGCAACCAAAGGCGGGGTCCACCCTGACCAGCTCGTCAGTCCATCTCAGGGTCAACACACACACAATTTTTCACACTTACATTCAGGGGCAATTTGGAACAGCCAATTAGCCTGAAGTGCATGTCTTTGGATTGTGGGAGGAAACCAGTGTACCTGGAGTAAACCCACAGAAGCACAGGGCAAACTCCACACAGAAATGTTCTTGCCATGCATGGGACTCAAACACAGGACCTTCTACGCCACTGCTTTTAAGTGTGTGTGTTGCCTTGTGTCCCAGGGTATATTCAGAGTGTTCCTCCTATACAATATAAAGGCTCTGGGTTTACTGTAACGTTAAAGCATTTTCTAAACATGGATGAATACCTAAATATATGATGATTGGTTACCTTTCGTGAAAAAGTAAAAAAAGTAAATGTAACATGTTGTATTTCTCAGTTTTAAATGAAATGAGTATTTGCACTGTACAACCAATCAAATACTGTATAACAGTGTTAATGGTCAGTATTATTCATTTAATCATACCGAACCACTTAATTGCAGGGAGGCTGGAGCATATCTCAGCCAGCTCTGGGAAAAGGTGGGGGTACACCTTAAACAGCTCACCAGTCCATCACAGGATCACTCTATTCACTCTCACAACCATTTATCTCATGCTTACATCTGGGGAAATTTGGAACAGCCAGTTAGCCTAATGTGCATGTCTTTGGAATGTTGGAGGAAACTAGAATACCCGGTAACCCTGTTATTAAAGTTTGCATGGAGAGAACATGCAAACTTCACATAGATAACCTGCTGAGTTCTGGCGGATGTGCTAACCCCTTTGCTACAATGCTACCCCTATGGTCACTCTTATGATATTTTAAAACTTAATATTATTATCTTATATTAATATTATCTTAATATTTTAAGGCTCGATATTTTCTGAGGATCCGTGTTCAGCAAGTCTGTTTACTGATGCATACATACTAATGACTGACACAACATGGATATTCCACTGGACTCAACTGCCTGGACATGACACCTTCACATGTCAGTAGTTATGGAAAATGAAAATTCCCACTGGATATGTTGCACGGTGGAGCAGTGGTTAGCACTGTCACATCACAGAAAGCAGTTTCCCGGTTTGAACTTCATGGCCAACTGAAGTTTTGGGTACTCTGATTTCCTCCCACAGTCCTAAAGCATGCATGTTTGTCCACTAATGTAAATGTGAATGTTTGCTTGATATCAATGTGATGGACTGGCAACCTGTTCAGGGTGTACTCCATCTGTCACCATGCATCAACTAGGATTGGCTCCAGCTATCCGTGTGACCCTGACAGATAAGTGGTATACATAATGAATGGATGGATGGATAGATTACCACTGGAATTAATTGTTCATCAGAACTTCATATAAACTCGTTAATTCTCCATGAGATACTTTGGTGCATTCATGGGAAATCATCAACTATATATAGGACCCCTCAAAATTCATGGTTCTCCAATTTAAAGGTGCACCATGTAGGATTTAGGGGGACGTTTTCATTTTACGTTTTCATTAGTGTATAATAACCTGTAACTACAGGTACATTTGGATGAATCCTTCATATCTATATAGGAAATGGGTCCTCTCCCACCGAGGCTACCATGTTGTGCTGCCATGTTTCTACAGTAGCTCAGAACACACAACCCACACACAGACTGAAGAGAGGGCCTTTTGCACTTTTACAAGTGTTGTACTACAAGTGGAACCCATTACCAGAAGGAAGACGAAGAAGAAAAGAAGTTAAAGAAGTTTTTTATTTTAGTTCTCGCAAATTTATCAAAAACTTAAATAAACAACTTAAAAGTTGTTTAACCCAACAGTTACTAAGATAAACAAAAAAGTGGCCACACATACACTGAACATACAATCTGCCATTATGAAATGGCTGGTATAACTATATTTCAGTGAAAATATCACTGAAGAGGTAAATGTCAGTCAGGTTGAATTCTTGCTTGTATAATTACCCCCATCAAGGACGTTATGTTACCTTCAGTTTGTGTGTTTGTTAGCAGGATTATTGCTGTAAAGCAAGCGGAACAGCAACACTAATTGTGCTTTCCCGCCTGGTTGCTAAAGCCAATATTTGGTTGGGCTCGGTAGCCCTCCCAGAATTCCATGGGCGACTCGATTTATGTGGTAGCGCATGCGTGGCACGATTATAGGAAGGTTGGGAGAGCCACTTTGGATGCCATGCAGGAATAAACGGGCCTGGAGAGATAAACACAACGTGTACAAGCGGACTTGGATTAACTGCCCCTCACAGCACTCTATTAGAACTAGCGTAAAAGTTATATGTGGATTTTCATGAAATTGCTAACAGGGGTGGGGCTTTTGACAAGGAAGCCCCCATTACATTTTGGAGATGATCCGGATCAAATTCTGGATACAGGATTTTTTTTAAAGGAATCTTTAACATTGTAAGATTGGACCATTTTTTGGAAGTGTGGTATTACAACAGGACCAGAAGGGGGTGCTGTGTACGTTCTGTAATTTTTTCGCTCTCAGAGTGCTCTTGTTGTTTTGGTGTTTGAAGTACATACTAACTACATACCAGGTTTTATATCACAAATTTATCAGAAACCCATGTAAAACTGAAAATTGAAAATTGAAATATTGATCAGCCTAACCTTTGCAAAGATGAAAACTGCTCATATTTTACCACAGTTTTACAGCATCAGTACACATGGCCCAACATGGTTGGTACTAGCTGTACCGGTTCATCTTTTGAAGACAGTTTGTTCAAAGGAAATTGGTTCTTTAACCTTGCCCAACTGGTGAATACATTAAACCACACCTTAGTCACTACAGCAGACTACAACTACTTACCAGAGAGAAGTACCTACGCTGAGTTCCTTAAGTCCCACAGAAATCGTGAAGTGCACATGTGTGACGAACCATGTAACACCACCCACCCACCTGAGGTCCAGCCCCCTTCCATATATGGTAAAGAGCTCTAACGAAAGTCTTTTGATTTGGCATATAGGAAAATACTGAATTAGTTAATTTAAAAATATGTTGGTGTGAACACTTAAGGCACCAAAGTCAATTTTCTTATTCAATTCATCAAATAAATCAACAGAATTGTTTGAATTTCCCGACCAATTGACTTTAGGGATTTGAATTAGCTTCATGAACAAACAACTGTAGACTCACATTTTTACTTAAATTGTGCCTACCTGGGACTGAGAAAAACAAATTAGGATGTCAGCCACATCTGCACTGTGTTTTTCGGAACTGTGAACTTAGTTCAGAATTTAACTATTTCATTTTCATTTGTATGAAATGAACTAAAAACTAGTCCTTTTTCAGTGTGAACTGGCACAACATTGTCAATGGTCTCTACTCGAATGACTCCACCCTGATCCACAGGATATGATTTAATGTTGGCGAAATACAAATTATGTAAATCATATGCTAATTGGTCTTCAACTGGTCTCAACCCAATGAACACATATGAGAGATTTTGGAGTAATGTGTTTGACACCACCTTCATCTGAGGATATATCATTTTTAAGTATGGTGTTCATTACTCCAATACAGTTCCACAGACTTACAGAATTAATACTATGGGACATTAAAACTGTTCTGGTGGCTTGTAGTGGCCTCCTCTCATTTGTCTCCTGTCCCTATAGTTTGCATCAATAAATAACTAACATAGAAATTAAACTATATTCCTAGTGGTAACTCAGCAAACTCTTTCAATTAGTATATAAAGTGAGATATGAGCAATGGGACCTCATGGAAATTTTCTTTAACAGTGACAAATAGTCAGAATCTTAGACAGAGAACACTTAAGATTATGTCATTATCAGATTGGCATCAGACACTTCTCTCAGGAGTTAAAAAAAAAACAGTTTTTTTTGGGATGTCCCATATAATGGGCAGGCCATCTAGCAGTGCTACCTACACGCCGTGTTCACTACATCCATATGTGTTGCTTGTACCTTTTTTCTTTGTTTTTAAAGATCACTGCAGAGAATATCATAACCTCAAACATTTTATTAATTTTTCCACATAACTTGGAAACATCTCATAAATCATTGCGTAAGAAAGGGCATGCTCGGGCATGCAATGATTCCACAACATGAAGATGTCACTGGATGAGTAGTATAAAATATACAGTAGCAGTTTTTCATTCATTAATTAAGATGATTTCAGTCAGGTCCCACTGAGAAACAAGCTGGCATTTTTTTTTACACTGCTTTCAGTCCCTATTGTCACCTAAAGTTGCTGGACAGAGAGACAGGCAGAAAATCACACAGAATAACAGCAGAAGATTACAGGCCAACAAACATGCTGTAAAAATTTCCACGGGCTCAGTGTTCTAAAGCCATCCCATTCAGTTCAAAGGTGAGTAGAGAGAGAAAGAGAGACAGATGGTTCCATGCCTCCTTATGCGACTTCTGTATATGTCGTCACTTTGTACAAAGCCTGCTTGCTGGGATGATTTTTTTTCTTCAATTAAAAAAAGGCACTCAGCATTATCAATGATATCTTGCAAACAGTTAAAAGATACTAACTTGTCAATAATATAGAATTTTATATATATATATATA
>JBCNYH010000017.1:9924782-9936746 GCA_039654325.1 Tandanus tandanus | reverse complement strand
ATAGATAATGAGAGAAAAAATGCAGAGGATCTCTAGCAGAACCATGCGTGTGTGTGTGTGTGTGTGTGTGTGTGTGTGTGTGTGTGTATATATATATTCTCTTTCTTTTTTAATAATAACAACTAGATCCTGCTGATCTTTCTTTGGTTGCCAGCATTCAAAAATTATTTCTTTCTACTCACACATTTTGTTATAGGAAATGAAGACAACATATTTCAAATAGATGAAAACACAGGAAACATAACCATGCTAAAACCAGCAGATATCACAGGCCCAGTATTTCTCACAGTTTTGGTAAGTGTCCATGTTTCAATCTTTTGATTTTGCATGATATAATAAACTTCTATTTTAGAGAGTATTATTAAGTGAATATCTATTATACCTACAAAATTATTCAATTTGTATTTACTACTTTTTGTATTTACTAAATTTGCTATTTAAGGGGATTTTTTTATAACTCTTCATTTGGAGAACCTTAAAAATTAGTTCAGTGTCTGATGTCACAAATGTCACAAGTTTTGACCTTATATGATGCCATATGCAATAATTAGAGGATAATGTAGCCCCAGGAAACAGAAATAACTATCCTGTGTGCTAATCTAGTACTGTAGCTCTCTAACTAAATCAGCTAATGTAATGACAAAAAATAGTTTTGATAATTGGCTGTACATTTTTTAAACAGATTTGACTATAAAATAAAACTTTGATGCTAAAATCCTGCTTCTTTCTACAAGTTTCAAATTACTAGCATTCAGTTAGCCACCTACAGTAGAATACTATGCTGCTATAAAGAAGAAAATTCAATCAGGAATAAGCTATTCAGTCATTCATCAGTAAAAGCTTTGTCCTGGTCAGATTTGCTTTGGACCCAGAGCATATCCCAGAAGCACTGAGAGCAAGGTGAAAGTAAAATTTTAGGAATACTTTTAGCAGAATATACTGCACTTCATTATAATACTGGTGGTGGTGGTTTACCCAGGCTTCCCAGGTGTCAAACCGTGACCAGTTCGCTTCCACCACAGTCAACATCGCGGTGATGAAAAAGACCAGGAACCCACCAAAATTTGAGAGGGAACGCTATGAGGCATATGTTTACAGCAACTCAGGCCCTGAGAACATGGTACTCAGGGACAGGACTTCAAATAGACCCTTCAGAGTCAGAGCCAGGGATGAAGACTTTGCAAATGTAGGTTATAATTTAAATATTATTGCAAATACACAACAATATTGTTTGTATCTGTTAAGTTATAGTATATTATTTGACTTGATCTATGAATATGTTTGGATGGACAGGGAATAAATCCTGATATAAGATATGAAGTACAGTACAGCAGTTACGTCAACATAACCACCGATGGATTTGTGCTTCTGAAAAAACCTGTTCGGACCGAATCTTTTGCTTTGCAGGCAAGTACACAATCTTCTGCAAACTTCTACCTTCTCATGTAGTTGTCATATAAGTTATTCTTACTAATGAGAATTTTGCTGCTTGCAGGTTCGGGCTGTTGATGTGTCAACTGGCGAGGCGGGGACAGCAGCTCTGTCCGTGATTGTCCTACCACGTGAGTGCTTCCCTCTATGGCTCTTACTTCAGTAGTAATCATTCGGCGGTCTCACTGCTATACCATACATTTCAATGCTCCTTCTTTTTCCATTACAGCCGTTGGAGTCCAGTCACCCACAGATGGGTACCGTGCTGGAGATATGGCTTTGCTAGGCTTTGTAATGGCAGCCTTACTTGTTCTCTGCCTTATTGTGATTGGCTACCTCATCTCCCGTCTCAAGAAAAGGAACCCAGACACGTTCAAGTTATCAGAGGTCAGCATCTTCTCATCATCGCTGTGTGAGTTCAGCTCTGAATGCTCTGAATAATAGTAAAGAGACAATGAATCAAAATGGAGCATTTAATTTGATGTTTATATTTAGCTGCTTTAGGAAAAATATGGCATTGATCTGACACCCCCATTCAGTGTTTAGGTTCATGCTTCAGGCATACTCAGCCCACTGACGGGTTAAGGCCAAGAGACAGTATGCAGTTCACCAATGATGGCTTCCTGAATGAAGCAGACATGGGCAGGCTGGCGATGAGGAGACCAGATAAGAGAAACAGGAAACAGGAAGGTACACCGAAATGGAGAGGGAGAGCGACACCACGTGAAAGGCAAGGACACTGCAATTCTTGTGGCATGCGTGTCCACTCAAACCATGTGCACCGCAGCAGCCCAGCTCTCCACCCCAAAGCCCAAGGTGTGAAAGCCCAAGTCAGATCCATCCTAGCTAAAGAGAGAAGGAAGGACAAACAGAAGACAGTGTGGTTTAAAGAGAGCGAGGATTCTTCGGACATTGAAGTAGAAATTATTCCTGATGACATAGGGGTTAAACGTGACGAAACAGATGACAACTCATCTTCTCTGGCTTTAAAAGCTAGCGATATGGAACTGGGTGAGCTGACTATGATGAACATCCAGGATTTTGACAAGCAGCAGGAAAACGTTTCTGATCACCAAGAGCCACCAGAGCCAGATAAAACAGGCCAGTGAGTGCAAAGAGGGCTTGGAATAAGTAAAGAACATCCCAACAAGACTTAAACCAGTATTTCCAAGCTGATATTAGGTTAAATACATGATGTGCCTGCCATTTATTTTACACTGATATTACATACGCAACTACTGTATGTACAGTACCTGTCAAAAGTTTGGACTAGTCATTCTAACTGAGTTAGAAGGTGTATTCAAAATTTTTCTAGCGTCCCATCTAGCGTCCCATCCAGGAGGAGTTGAACTCCTAGTCGCTTCACGCTACAGAAACCGGGGATAAGCACTGGCCTGATGAGCCACTAGGCTCGGGTGAAAAGCCCACAGACTTACCTACTATAGCTGCATTTATCCATCATCTATACCATTTATCCATCAGAGTTGTGGGGGAGCAAATCCCAGCTGACTTCTGGCAAAAGTCAGGGTACAACCCTCACAGGTCACCAGACTATTGAGGGGCTAAGCTACATTTTATCTTGAAATATACACCAATCAGCCAGTTTGTATATAAACTGATTACCCATCACATTAAAACCACCTGCCAATTATTGTATAGGTCCTGCTTGCCAAAATGGCTCTAACCCATCAAAGCATGAACTTCACAAGACCTCTGAGGGTGTGCTTTGGTATCTGGCCCAAAGCAGTTCGCAGCACATCCTTAAGTTTAAGATGTAGCCTACATGGTTTGCACTTGTTTGTCCAGCACATCCCACAGATTTTTGAAGGAAAGGAATTGAGGCCAATTTTAAAACAATCCAACCCATTCCTTAGCAGTGTTTGCAGTGTGGCAGGGTACAATATCCTGCTAACAGAGGCTATGTTAGGAGCACCATTGCCATAAAGGAGTGTACTTGGTCTGCATCAATGTTGATGTAGATAGTACGTGTCAAAGTAACAACTACATAAATTCTAAGACCCAGTGTTTCCCAGCAGTCCATCTGTCTCATCTCTTTCCCAAAAAAATGGAGCACATGCACCCAGCTGTCCATATGATGTAAAAGCAAATGTGATTTATCAAACTAGTGCACCTTCTTCCACTGCTCCATGATTTATTTATGCTCAATGCCTGTCATAGGCACTTTCAGTGGTGGACAAGAGCATGTGCACTCTGACTTCTCTGCAACTATGCAGCTTCATACACATCAATCTGCAATGCACTTTATGTTCTGACACCCTTGTATCATAGCTAGCCTTCTCTTTTTCAGAAATTTGTGCTCTTCTGTGGGATTAGACCTCACGGGCTAGCCTAAGTGCATTCCTTGAACCACCTTTGGTAGGCGTTTACCAATGCATACCAAAAACACCCCACAAGATCTGCCATTTTGGAGATAAATTGATCCAGTCATTTAGCCATCACAGTGTGACCCTTGTCAAAGTCACTCAGACCCTTAAACTTAGATGTTTTTCCTGCTTTCCAACACATCAACTTTGAGAACTGACTGTTCAATTTGTGCCTAATGCACCCCACCTCATGACAGATGCCACTGTAGTGAGATAACCAATGTTATGTATCTTATTTAAATTATGGCCGATCAGTGTACATTAGAATACTTCACCAAGCATTATTTTCATTATATATGATACATTTCACAACTCATGCCAGAAAACACTATTATACACTATTCACCCATTATAGGTTGCATATTTTAATTTATTTACTCAACTCTTTTAACTGAACACATTCTCAGCACATTCACCCCAATTGAATATTTGGAGTAGCCCCCAAGTCTCATGTTCTGGTTGCCTAATATGTAAAAAAGAAGAAATATACATTCTCTCATTAATTTTTTTTTTTCAGTTATACTTTATTATTGGGTGGCACGGTGGTGTAGTGGTTAGCACGTTCACCTCACAGCAAGAAGGCATGGGTTCGATTCCCGGGGTTTGGGTGTTTCTTTGTGGAGTTTGCATGTTCTCCCCATGCTTGCACCGGTTTCCTCCCACCGTTCAAAAACATGCACAGTAGGCTAATTGGCTCTTCCAAATTGCCCCTAGGTGTGACCTCACTGCTAAGGCTGCTGCCCCCGCGAGCGGAAGATGATGATGATGATGGCGTGAGTGTGAGTGTGAATGTGAATGGTTGTGTGTATGTTGGCCCTGCGATGGCCTGGCGAGCTGTCCAGGGTGTACCCCGCCCTCACCCAGAGTCAGCTGAGATGGGCGCTAACTAATTAGGATTAAGTGGCTTAGAAAATGAATGAATGAATGAATTTTAATGTTGACTGACAAAGTCACATTGAAATTACAACCTGCTTACCCAAATTACAGAGTAAAAGTAAACCGTTATATAATTCATTCATTCATTCATTTTCTGAACCGAGGCTGGCGCCCATCTCAGCCGACTCTGGGCGAGGGCAGAGTACACCCTGGACAGCTCGCCAGGCCATCGCAGGGCCTGTTATATAATTATTAGAAATAATTCAAATGGTATGCTATCCATTTTATGTATTTGCTAATTCTATGCTTACAAAAACAAACAAACAATAAAACATACTTATTTAAGAGCAAAATGAGCCACAGACAGCTTGAAGGTATTCATAAAAATGACATTGTTTCTAAAGATTGGCAAACACATTTTAAATGGTTAAATGTTTTCTTTGACTCAGTGTTTTTTTGTTTTTTTTTTAAGACAAAATTAAAATTATGGGATATATGCCATGGTAATTGTGGAATTTCCCAAACACATTCAAGCATTTCTTAATTATAATGAAATGTCATGCCTTACAAACCCTATTCACTGGTGTCCTCATGTCGCAGGGTACTGAGTAGCTTTTATCTGTGAAAATATGGCCGTAATTCACATCCTGACTCCAGTTGTAAAGTTCTTTAATTACTTGAGGGATTAATGTGCAAAAAATAGTTCTGCCACCATAACAAATTCATCATTTCTCTTTTAAAGTATATTATTACCGCACTAAATATCACATTTGCACTAAGCACTAACTATGCACTTGAGAATAACTTAATTGTTGTGTTTATGTTTAATTTTGTTTTTTGTTTTTTTCATTGCTGTGAATAACATTTTGTATACACAAATACAGATGAAGACTCCAAGAATATTTTATATATATGTGAAACTTATCATGGAAGTGCAAAAAAGAATAAAGCCCATGAATGTGTTTTATCTTGACTTGTCACTCACTAAACACACAACATGTTCAATAGCAGATATTTTAGCATGAAATTAGCATGAGCATCTAAACTATTCTTAACTGCTAAATTTAAATTGGTTCTGCAAAATTTTTATATTATTAACCTCCCGTATTAATGTACCCTTAAATGAGCCCATTCACTTACCAGGTATATTAAATAAATATGAAATACAGTGTTATCTCTTGGAAGTAAAATGGAATCTGCCACAATGTCTTTCTGAAACCATTTGTTTACTCATTGTATGGAAGTGTTAATGACCTCGCAACGGGCACAATGACATGAGGAAACATCGCCATCTTTTTCATTTATCTTCAATTTGTATACCTTCTTCTGCTTCTTAGCACTTCATCTTGGACTTTTCCACTTTCTATGAATCTGTGTTGCACTGCCAAGTTCTTACACATGTGCAGGATCACTGCTTCGGTCACATGGTCTTGTTAATGCTATTGTTAAACAAGATGTAAACCAGGTGAATAAGAGATATTAAGACAGTGAACTGGGGTGGTTTCAAACCTTTGTATTAAGCCACAATGAACTGATAATGGAGGATAAGCACATAGCCTACCCACTTGTGAATGGGCACCTTTAAGCTAAAGTGTCAATGTGAAATGGTTAACTCATACTAACCACTATGTTGCATAAAACTACATTTCTCAGTTTCCTAGTTTCTCTTTCCAACATTTCATTCAAATCATTCATTCATTTGCCAAACTACTTAATCCTATTAGGGTCATGGGGATCTCAGCCGACTCTGGGCGAAGGCGGGGTACATCATGGTCAGCTCGCCAGTTCATTGCAGGGCAACACACACACAACCATTCACACTCACAACTAGGGGCAATTTGAAACCACCAGTCAGCCTATTGGATGTCTTTGGACTGTCTTTGGACTGTAGGAGGAAAGCGGAGCAACCGTAGGAAACCCACGCAGGCACAGAGAGAACATGCAAACCTCACACACAAACGCCCTCGTTGTGCCAAGGATCCGAACCAAGGACCTTGTTGCTGTGATGGGGATATGCTAATGACTACACCACCAAACCACTATTGTTCAAATCATAATGTGGTTAATTACATGATTTTATAGTATTTTTGACAGTAACTTAACATTAGTAACACACAAGATAAAACAGATTTAAAGCAAGAAAATGTATAACTGTTTGCTTTGCAATGAATTACTTTATGCCTGAAACATTTTTCAGACATGCAGAAAAAAAGCAGCTGCAATGATAATAAAACATGAACCACTAAGGGCAAACAAAAATACATGCTTATTTGGTCTAGAAAATAGCATTATGGCACCCTCTGTTGGAACTTTGTCGGAACTATAAATACAGGCCTAATTGTTAACAATGTCGAGGAATGCAATTTTCCAAATAGGTATTCTCAACCATTTAGAAGTGTAGTTGCCCTGAAGCCATGGCTTCAAACAACATTTTTATCATGTTCTATAAATGTTCCAGTTTATTTCATTATATTCAACTCTATTCAGGTAAGTAAGATTTTATTTTTAAAGTTATTAAACAACAACGAGGGGGTATGGTAGCATAGTGGTTGACACGTTTGCCTCACAGGAAGAAGGTTCGAGTCCCAGACTTGGTGAGGATGTTTCTGTTTGGTGTTTGTATGGTTTCCTCCAGGTGCTCTGTTTTGCTCCCACAGTCCAAAGACATGCACATTAGGATATTGGTTGTTGTGTGTGTGTGTGTGTCGGCCCTGCAATGGTCATAATCACTTTTTTTTTTTCACTCCTGCGAAAACCAGCCATAAACCCAAAATTCAAATATAACTTTTTTATGCCTTCATTTGTAGCTGACCTTTCAAAGTACAACCAAGAAGATGCTCATTTCATGTAACCATGCAAGAGAAAATGATTCTCCTCAACACAAAACTTTTTTTTTTTCACCTGATAAAAAGTGCAGGGGAGGAAATTCAATTATTCTGATAGTCTGTGATGAACCTGTCAACAGGGGCCCAAAAGAGTGCTATTAAAGGTCAGCCTGACTGATTAAAATGCAAATTAATGTGTGATAATAGTGAATAGATACAAAATATGGAGGAAGAGACAGATTGTCAGAAGGTCAGTTTCAATAATAAAGAACACCATTAATATTCTGTTTTAGTCTGTGTATGATAAAAAATATATGTATACCCTCGAAGAAATAATGAGGACAATTTTAGATTTTTTTTTTTAATTAATGAATTTGCCATTAGAGTAGGAAGATTTCAAGCATGAAGTTATCATTATTATTACCTTCGCCAAGGAGGTTATGTTTTCACCAGTGTTGGTTTGTTTGTTTGTCTGTTAGCAACATTACTCAAAAACTTATGAACGGATTTGGATGAAATTTTCAGGATGAGTCAGAACTGATACAAGGAACAATTGATTACATTTGGCAGTGATCCAGATTATTGTCTGGATGCAGTGAATTTTTAAAGATTTCTTAGCGCGGATGACATAATCATCCGAGTTACTGTGTCCGGACCATACCAAAGCGTAACTTCCAGGCTTGTGTTCGATGGTGTAATCTCACTCCTTTACCTTTCTGTACAACTTTTTGGCCAATTGTCACAAAAATAATCCAATTATAAATTTTTCCTCATCCAAGCGCAAGGCCTCTTATTCAAGGAAGGCCCTACACACAGTGAAATCTGCATGTAAATGGCTGCATGTTTGCATTGTAGGGCTCAAATAATAAACTAATATTGCATTTATAAAAATGCTGCATTTCTTACAATACCATATGGGGGTACTGAACTGCCTTGGCGGAGGTCTGCGCTCTCCGAGTGCTTTTCTAGTAAAATTCAACATTTAGACACAGTTCTCAAACTTTGACCACAAATTATTAGGCTAAAATAAGGAATTATGTCTATTTTGTTATTGGGTGCAGTGACAACTTTTATAGAGGATTATAAAGAATATTTTACTTTAGCGTTATGGAAATACTCCTCAAATGAACACCTTGGTTTATAATAATTGCAAGGGATTATGAGTTAGACAGAAAGCTGTCTGAATGCTGAGGAGTGTTGTAGAAATTTAAAAGAATAATATCCACTCTGTTTTCATAATAAAAGCTTTTGGTTGAAGTCACCATCCCAGTGGCACAATCGGTTCGCGTGCGTTATTTATACAGCAGTACAAGTGAATTTTAAACAAATTCTACAAAAGGACACGTTCAGAACAAAGATAGATTTTAAAGGGGTGTTATAACAGCTGTCACCCCAACAAGAGAGTCTTCTGATAGCTAAGCTTTGGTCAGTGTCTGGATAAATTGCCACAACTCAGGGTTAAAGGGAGCTTGGCACCAATAGGGGTGGCACTAGTGGAGCAAGCGGTACTTATACAGCAGTACAAGTGAAGCAATGCCGAGGTTGTGAGCTTGAGCCTCACCTGGAGCATAGATTTTAAACAAATCCTACATTAGGATAAGAGACAAAAATGGAATTATTCTTAAAGATCATATCGATATAGCGTCTCTCTGTGAGTCATGAACTTTATTCCACTAACTCCACCAAATAAACACAAACCTTACAGCTGCTATTATCTTTGCATTCACTGTGCTAAGACCCCTGGGCATGGTCTTAACCACAAATGTGCCTCTGTCCATCCAGCATTAAAAATGGGTACCAGTAAAAATACTGGGAATATAACTGGCATCCCATCCAGGAGGAGCTGAACTAGTTGCTTCATGCAATAGAAACCGGAATAAAAGCCCAACAGACTTTACCTATAAAGTACTTAAAGATATTCAAATTATTATTTATTGTCTGCCAATAATGATGAATAAAAACTACACTGAATGAAGTGTCAGGTGTGCAAATAATAATTTGATTATCTTCTACCATTCTATTTTTATTTACCTTTGAAATGTGGGAGTTTTTTTGGGTCATCCAGTATACATAGATTTTCTGACTCAAACTTCCAACGCATCCATATATTGCATATTGCGACACTGGAGCCCCACAGCAAGGCTGTGGATAAGAGCAGGCACCACTGGTAGAGTTTCATCTCATACCCAGAAAGAGGTTCCTAGCTGTGTGCAGATCTGAGCAACACAGTAAGCAGTGGAAAGAGAAGACTAGGAAGTTGATTGCCTTCATTAACATGAAGTTGCATTTATATAATAATTATTTTTTGCTCACATTGGTCAAGTGCTCCAGTGGCACAATCAGTTAGTGCGTGGTACTTCAGAACAAATATGCCAGGCAGTGCAGAGCAGGACAGGCTTTAAAGGGTGTTACACCCCAACAAGGGACTGTTCTGATGGCTGAGGTTTGAGCAGTACCTGGGTAGGCAAATGGCCACAACTGAGTGGCTAAACCTGCGTTTACACTGGGGTCACGATGTCCACGATCTGTGCGATTCAAAAAAGCATGGAGTCCCATGATTTATGACTACGATTTGAGCAAGACTGCCATGCTTGGAGAATGACTGGGGTATAAAAAGGAGGAAGGATGATGCACCCTTCCATGATCATTACCATTCCACTAAATTCCCCAAGATCATCAAGTTTCGATCCCACGACCCCCTGCGCTCATCACAATTCTCTCACAGAGAGAATCAGGGATCGTGGACATCGTGGCCACTGTGTAACCCCAGGTTAAGGACGAGTTTCTCTACCCAGGTCATTACAGTTGCTAATTTATATTTCAACTACAATTTATCTCTCATGATCTCAAGACGATTTTACTAATTTATCATAATCTAACAAGTATTAAATCACTCAAGTTGCACTTGTGTAGTAATAATTTTATGGCGACATTGTGCAGGTGCTCCAGTGGCGCAATCGGTTAGCGCGCGGTACTTATACAGCAGTACACGTGAAGCAATGCTGAGGTTGTGAGTTCGAGCCTCACCTGGAGCATCCCTTTTAAACAGAAGTTACTCACTCTGAAGAAATATGCCATGCAGGACTGATTTAAAAGGGGTCGAACACCCCAACAAGAGTTCTGATAGCTGAGGTTTGATCAGTACCTGGCTAGGCAAATGGCCACAACTCAGGGGTAAAGAAGATCTTCTCTACCCAGCTAATATGTATATAGGTCCCCTACTCCAATTTATCTCTCAGTAAGATGGTCTTGCTAATTTATCATAATCTAATTAGTAATGAATCAGTGAAGTTGCATTTATGCACTAATTATTTTATGCAGTCATTGAGGTTGAGCTATAGGGGCCAACTGGTTAGCGTGTGGTACTTATACCGCAGTACAAGTGAAATAATGTTGAGATTGTGTGTTCAGGCCTTACCTGGAGCATGGACTTTAAGTGCATCCTACAAGCGGATATGTCCCAAGGACGGAATTATACCTAAAGATCATATCTATATAGCCTTTCGGTATATTTTCTGACTTAAACTTCTAATGCATCAGTGTATTTTGTACGTTGTGACACTGGAGCCCCACAGCAAGGCTTGTCTCTAGAGCCTTGGCTTGCTGGGATTGGCTCTGGAGCCATTGCCACTGGGTTCTGGAGCCGTTGCCAGCACGACCAAGCAAAGTTCAAAATCAGTGAAGTTTGTTAACGTTGTCTGTTCATTGCGATCACTTGATTTATCCTGGAAGAAAAGGTTTGAATTAGCAGCATAGTGTGGCCGGTGGACAAGAGCAGGTACCACTTATACCCAGAAAGAGGTTCCTAGCTGTGTGCAGATCTGAGCAATACTGTAAGCAGTGGAAAGGGAAGACTAGGACACTAATTGCCTTCATTAATATAAAGTTACATTTATATAATAATTATTTTATGATCATATCGATCAAGTGCTCCAGTTGCACAATTGGTTAGTGCGCTTTACTTATGCAGCAGCACAGGTGACGCAATGCCGAGGTTGTGAGTTCAAGCTGCGTTGTTGATTTCAAATGCATCCTGCAAAAGTAGTCAATTAAACTTAAAGATTTCACTACTCAGACTGCAGAATGTGCCAGGCTTTTAAGGGTGTTACACCCCAAAAAGAAACTGTTCTGATGGCTGAGGTTTGATCAGTACCTGGGTAGGTACATGGCCACAACTGAGTGATTACACCTGTGTTTACAGTGGGATCACGATGTCCACAATCTGAAAACCAAAAAAGCGTGGAGCGCCATGATTTGAGCAAGATTGCCACACTTGGAGCATGATTTGACAGTCAGTAATTTTGTCACAATTATTACGATTCCACCAAGTTCCCTCAGGATCTTCATGATTCCACCCAAGTTCCCTCAAGATCATTCATTCATTTTCTGAACCGCTTAATCCTAATTAGGGTCGCGGGCAGGCTGGCGCCCATCTCAGCCGACTCTGG
>JBCNYH010000017.1:9906016-9924682 GCA_039654325.1 Tandanus tandanus | reverse complement strand
GACAGGCAACAGCAATAGTAATTCAATAATAATAAATAATAATAATAATAAAATAATAATTAAAATAATAATAATAAAATAATAATAATAACAATAGTAATAATAATGATAAGAGGCGGCATGGTGGTGCAGTGGTTAGCATGTTCGCCTCACAGCAAGAAGGCCCGGGTTTGGTTCCTGTGATCGGACGTTTCTGAGTGGAGTTGCATGTTCTCCCTGTGCTTGCGTAGGTTTCTTCCGGGTACACCGGTCTCCTCCCACAGTACCAAAACATGTACAGTAGGTTATTTGGCTGTTGCAAACCTCAACTAGGTGTGTGTCAGTGAGTGTGAATGGTTGTGTAAGTGTTGGCCCTACAATGGCCTGGCGAGTGTCAGAGTATACCCCACTTTCGCCCGGAGTCGGCTAATATAGTCACCAGCAACCCTGATTAGGATTAAGCGTCTTAATTGAATGAATGAATAATAATAGTAATTATAATCATTCTTAAAAATATGAAAAGTTCATATGATCAAGTAGTTTAATTCCAAATTTTGTTGTGTTTTTAGTATTTTTGGAGTTTTGGTTTCAGGTAAAGTAAGCTCAGTAAATCATGCCGCCATTTTGTTTTTCTGTATTCACCATACATGAGCTGAGAGATATTCTTGAAGATTATGAGCTAAACAAACCATGTAGCTCAGTGTATGGGTTGGGGTTTGTGGGGTTTGTGTGTGTGTGTGTGTGTGTGTGTGTGTGGGTGTGGGTGTGGGTGTTTGTGACATTTTTTACAGTCTTATTTTAAATCACTACATCTCTGAATGTACATTTATGACACTAGACTTATTTTACATGCTCCATTTTTTTGGAAGGAGTCTCCAGTGTCAGCACTTTATAACAGTCAGAAGTAAAATTTTCTGACACAAGAATATCTTGAGGATGATGGACAGCATTTTCTATTTATTAATTGGTTAACAAAAGAGAGAAGTGTAACAGTACATACTTTGCGTTGAACCCTGCTAGCGAATTGTTTTACACGAATGTCAAGCTCCAGTGGCGCAATCGGTTAGCGTGCGGTACTTATATGGCAGTACAAGTGAAGCAATGCCGAGGTTGTGAGTTCGATCCTCACCTGGAGCATGGATTTTAAGAGCAACTGCATCTCATACCAGTGGGTTAACCTTCAGTCTAGCTTGTGTTCTCCTTGAAGAGTGTAGCTTAGTTGTTCAGGCTGTGGGTTAACAGTCCTTCCCTGTAGTCATAGGCACCAACAACCCTGATTAGGATTAAGTGGCTTAATTGAATGAAGGAATAACAATAGTAATAATAATCATTCTTAAAAATATAAAAAGTTCATATGATCAAGTAGTTTAATTCCAAATTTTGTTGCGTTTTTAGTTTTTTTGGGAGTTTTGGTTTCAGGTAAAGTAAGCTCAGTAAATCATGCCGCCATTTTGTTTTTCTGTATTCACCATACATGAGCTGAGAGTTATTATTGAAGATTATGAGCTAAACAAACCATGTAGCTCAGTGTATGGGTTGGGGTTTGTGGGGTTTGTGTGTGTGTGTGTGTGTGTGTGTGTGTGGGTGTGGGTGTGGGTGTTTGTGACATTTTTTACAGTCTTATTTTAAATCACTACATCTCTGAATGTACATTTATGACACTAGACTTATTTTACATGCTCCATTTTTTGGAAGGAGTTTTCAGTGTCAGCACTTTATAACAGTCAGAAGTAAAATTTTCTGACACAAGAATATCTTCAGGATGATGGACAGCATTTTCTGTTTTATTAATTTGTTAACAAAAAAAAGAAGTGTAACAGTAAATACTTCGTGTTGAACCCTGCTAGCAAGTAGTTCTACACGTATGTCAAGCTCCAGTGGCGCAATCGGTTAGCGCGCGGTACTTATAAGGCAGTACATGTGAAGCAATGCCGAGGTTGTGAGTTCGATCCTCACCTGGAGCATGGATTTTAAGATCAACTGCAACTCATACCAGAGGGTTAACCTTCAGTCTAGCTTGTGTTCTCCTTCACGAGTGTGCATTAACTAGGTTATGGAGCATAGTTGTTCAGGCTGTGGGTTAACAGTCCCAATTCCTCTGTAGTATGATCATTACAGTTTGTAGTTTGGTTGTACACAAACTGATAGCCAGCCAGTCAATTTTAACGAGCCTGACAGGAGCTGCATCTTTATTATATTCAGATCCACTAGCTTGTGAGAAATAGGCTTTAGCATTTTTATTATTTTATTCAGTTACAAATAATTTATGTTATGCAAGATCATTTTTACAGGCTAACACTAGCCTGCTAATTAGTTAAACCCAAACAAAGTGACAAACTGACAGCAATAATAATAATAATAATAATAATAATAATAATAATGATAATGATAATAATAATAATAATAATAATAATAATAATAATAATAATAAAAATTAATTAATTAATTAATTAATTAAAAATAAGAAGAATTCTTAAAAGTTACAAAAGTCCTTAATATCAATTTATTTCACTTAATTTGTGTGTGTGTGTGTGTGGGGGGGGGGGGGTTGTATTTTTTGATGCTTTGGTTTCAGGTAGAGTAAGTTAAGTAAATCACTCCTGGTAGTAGAGGAGCCAATCAGAGCACACATACAGTATCATAACCAGTGGTTATGCATGTAATAATAGTGTTTATTTACTTCTATTGTAACAAATGTATACTTTAAATTGAAATTACTATATTTTTGTAAAAGAACATTAGTACACTCCTTGTATACTTAATAATGGCTGCATTTTTAAACAAACTACATTAAATCATGTCTAATATTTAGCTAGTTATGTTTTTTTCAGGAGCTTTTTTCACATCTTTGTGAATCATACACTATTTATTAAACTGAGAAAGAAATTGTGAACTTCTGACCCCTAGGTCAAATACTTTATCATGACCGCCCCTGTCTTTTCTTTTTTGCTTAGTTTCACAAGTCCTGTCCAGTTATATAGAATAAAAACTTTTTATACCTTATCTCTTAATAGCATGTCTTTTAAAATATTGAAAACATATACATGAGTAGGGGCAGTGGTGGCATTCCCGTCAGTGTGTTTCTGCCCTGCGATGGCCTGGCGAGTTGTCCAGGTTGTACTCTGCCCTCGCCCAGAGTTGGCTGAGATGGGCGCCAGCCTCCCCGCGACCCTAATTAGGATTGAGCGGTTCAGAAAATGAATGAATGTGTTTGTTCATTATGCCCACCATTATTATCTCATACATACATTCCCCTCCATATTTCAGTATTTTTCTTTCTTTTTTGGTACTTTAATGTTAAAATATCAAGTCCATTTGAATACAAGATAGTTCATTCATTCATTTTCTGTGCTGCTGGAGCTAAACCCAGCTAATTTATGGTGAGCATGTGTGCATTGGCCCTGCTCAGGGTGGACCCTGCCTTTGCCCATTGTCAGCTGAGGTGGGCTGTAGCCTCCCCGCAACCCTAATAGGATTAAGCAGTTTGACAAATGTGTGAGAGTGAGTAAACCTACATTGGTATGAGCAGTGCTCCAGTGGCACAATTGGTTAGCGTGCAGTACTTATACAGCAGTACAAGTGAAGTAATGCTGAGGTTGTGAGTTCGAGCCTCACCTGGAGCATGTGTTTTAAGAGCAACCTACATTCTTACTCATAACTGAGGATAACATTTAGTGTAGCTGGTGCTATCATGGAGATGATTGACCAAATTATGTAGCTCATTGGCTATGGTTGTGACTTACTGGTCATAGGGTTGGGATTTTAAGCCCCAATATTATGTGTTGGAATGGTGTGCCTGGTACTAGTTTACCCTGTAATCTATTTCGCTTTCACTCACTTTGTGTGTGAAGTCCCCAATGCCCTCACTGTGCATTTCCTCCAGGTACTCTGGTTTCCTCCCTCAGTCGAAAGAAGTGTGGATTAGTTTAACCAGCTCGTCTAAATTACCCCCTGCTCCAAACTGGTGACCTGTCCAGGATGTACCCTGCCTCTTGCCTGAAGTCAGCCAGGATTGGCTCCAGTTCCTATCGAAACCCTGTTGGATAAATGATACAGATAATGTGTCTATGCATTGAAAGTACAAACTAAGACCTTTATTTTGTAGGTTATATCAATACAAATATAGAAAAGTTCAGGGTGGATCAATGAATATTAAATCAGAATTTTATTTTGTAAGGAGACTCCATGTAAGGTGTGTCAGTGTTTGTTTACCATTTACCTGAAAGCTATTTGTGTTAACCATTTTATAAAAAAGTGTTTGGAATAATGTTACAATCATTGTTTATTGCCACCACCCTCTCTGTTCTGCAGCTTCGGGATTGAACATGATGGCAATAGCAATGACTGTGAGCCAATTGGGAAAAGGCCATTTGTCATGTCTCCCCAGCTCCTTTATGGGACATCTCCACCCAACTGGTCGCGGTGCAGCCGCCAGTATATCACACGCTTTCTGGAGTAAGTAACACACGAGCTCTCCCTCTTTATAAATATCATCCTTTTCCTTCACAATCAGTCAGATTTTCCACTTTCTTCTACAAAGCAGAGTGGCCATATCCAGCACAGCTGTGGCTATAATAATCTTGATTAAGATGGTCTAATTATAGGGTTTCGGATAGGATGCAATTCATCTGATTAAATTACAGATAGAGCTTTGGAGCATGTGGAGCCAGATGACTTTGCTAGGACTTTTTGTGTGCTCAGTTGCAGCATTCTTGTTTTTTCAGCTCAAAATGTGGATGTAAAAGTATTGTTTCAGTCCAACAGATAAAGTTTGCCTCTGATTTCCCAAGCGACAACATGGCTATGTTGTTTCTCCTGTCAGTGCTGCTCTTACAGCTGTGGTGCATTAAGCGCAGGTCAGTGTAGGTCAGAGTGGAGGGAGGCAAGACACCTGAGGGAGTATTTTGCTCAGCAGCTAAAGACCTGGGACCGATCTAAACTGGATCATTATACCAAAACTGTGCTGCCTGATCACTTCACTGGTTTTTCTCATTACTGCTTGATGAGATCTGTCCTATTTTCTCACACTCGTCAGTTTATGTAATGTGGTTACGATCTTTAGAGTAAAAAAAGTCTTTAGGTTGTTCTCCCGTTTATTCAATAATTGTAAACACAAGTGTAATATTGTATAGTCAGAATTGACAGTAACTGAACATGTATTAATCCACAGCATAAATCATTATATTACAGTGCTGTTAAATTCCCAAATCTGATTGTTCATATTGTAATGACACTTCTAAAAGAACTGTCTGCAAGCCAGTAATTCTAATACATCATATTTCGATAGAATTTCTATAGTAACAGTTAATTCACAGGGCCAGGTATGGCAGAGACATTCTGCATAACCTAAGCCTAATAACAAACAAATTAAAAACCAATGTGATTTTAATTAATGATTTAGATTATTGCACTCATTCTAACATGAAATATTACTATGAATTATTCAAAATGATAAGGTTGAGTTCTTAAACAAAGTAAAATATAACACTGATTTGCTTCTTGGCTATGTATTCAAAGTTGAGTTAGGCAAATATACTCAGGATTTAATACCAACATTTTGCACATCTACATGTATTCAGACCTCAGACTTAAGCATGGATTCATGGATAATTGAGCAAGAACTTCACATCTGGAATGGACTTTGCTTAAAACAGAGTATATCTCAATTAGGCTTCACGTTAAGAAATATCTGTTAACCGCAGAGGCGTGGCCTAGCCCTAACAACACCCGCTGTGAACATGGCCCTCAATGACGTATACCCACATAATTTAACTTATCTGAACAGGGCTTTCAGAAAGTCAACTTAAGCATGTACACAACCCAACTCTGAATATGTGTAAATTTCCCTGCATAAATGTTGACGTAACGTTTGAACATAAGTCACAAACTTCCACAAACTTGTGGTTAATTATATTTCTGTAACTATACACAATATTGTATCCCCTCCTTTATATATACAGATGGGTGACAAATTAGGGAAACGCCACAAAAATGTGTTCTGAGCCACTTGGAGCCCCCAGAGCAGCTTAGATTCTCTGGAATTATTAGCTTAGATTCTCTGGAATTGGACTGAATCAGTAAACACCATTATTAATGTTGGTGCTAGAGAACACTGCCAAAGACGTCACTCAAGAATCTCACACAAAGGTTGTACTGATGGGTATCATATGATTTACAAAACAAAATATTTATAAAACCATTCCATATATCCTCATGACTTGTGGATGGGGGCAGGGTCATCCTGGATTAGACCACTCCTACTTCCATATGAGGAGACAAGTAGACTTAAACCATAGTAATAATTGATCAGTGGCCCTCCCACAGCATAACAGAGCCACTGTGGGTTTTTTCCTTTAATTTGACATTCATCTCTATAAGTGTGTGGTAGAGAATTTTTTTTGGAAAATAATTGATACCTCTTTTATACATTACAACACATTAATAATCAATAAGGTGTCAAGATGCAGAGCCAGCAGCTAAGAACATTTTTCTATGTCCAGCTCATTGGAATAAAAAAACGAATTTCTGAGGAATCTGTAACTATGATGAAGTAGAGCCCAGTGACTTAATTATCATTTATACTTCTGTGAATACTTGGGTGCCAAATGCAAATTATCTATGGATGATTTAAAAGAGCTTATGTGTGGCAGCTTAATCATAGTGCACTCTCCAAAGCCTCATGTTACTCATGAGAGGCCTGAAGGCTTTCCCAGGCTTTTGGATTTTTGCCACTTCATTCCCCTTGACACAGTATGTATGATGAAATCTCCCTCCCTCCCTCCCTCCCATCCCTGTCGTCCTCCTTCCTCTATCAAAAGAACAGCACGTAGTAAAATGTGCTGTTGTAGCCAGCTGTGAAGTGCTTATAATCGGCTGAAGTGAAGATTAGAGTTACAGTAGACACTGGTTTTTAGATAAAGAATGTGTTGGAGGACTGATGAAGGCTTGAAGCCCTGGGGTTTAAAGAAATTACAAATAGTTGCCTATTACAAATTGCTGTCTGGACAACAAACAGTGACATTTTGACTTGATTAGGAACCATGCAAATATTTTCATTTATTTATTATTTGGCTAGTCAACGGTCTATTGGTTAAATTTGCACTTGTTTATTTGTCTCATAAACAAGGACAAAGACCTTTTGCTCTGCCTCTGAAATGTGCATTTGGCTGTTGCTGTAGCACCGTATAGGCTTTCCAGATGATTCAGCTCAAGGAAGCTCTTCCTTCTTATTAAATTCCCAGCTGTTTTGGTCTTCATGGTACAAATATGAATTATTCTATTCTCTCTTTATATAATTAGTTGTGTGTTTTTTTTACTACATGCTATAATACAAACATTGCAAAAAAAGTCATTAAAAACAAAACTTCAATTAATTCTCCAAGCACTTTAGATGGTTAAGTTCTTATCCTTCAAAACAAATTATTTTTTCTTATCAAAAAGAAGCAGTTTGTCCTTCAATCGTGTGTACCTATAAGTTTTGAAAACTAGCCTTGCAAACCATTTGCAAGTTGTGTGCTAATGAATAGAAAATTCAGTCGAATTAATTTTTCTAAAATGAGTTGGCAGCAGGAAACTCAATCATCAGGACAATAATGGCGTCTCTCATTAAGTTGGTGGTTTTAATGAGCTGCAGGATGAAAGAACTACTTGTATAAAACTATTTGATATTAACCTGTTATCAAACCTCTCCATGTAAATGTAATGAGATGATTTCTATTATCGTATGAGAAGAGAATCACGGACATGAATTTAAGCCAGTCATTGACAGACAGGAAGTGGAAAAGCTTTAAGACCTTTTGCAGGGGTGCTGTCACTGTGAGAGCTGTGAGAGATGAAGTATGTGTTTTCCTGCTTAACAGTCGAGGCTGGGGTTGGTGTCTGGATGATCCTCCTGGCAGAAACGAGCTGGCTGCACAATCTGTGCTACCTGGCGTTCTCTACAGTGCCTCCCACCAGTGCCGCCTCCAGTATGGCTCCAGCTCACTCCTCTGTGACGACATGGATGTAAGACATCAATTTTCTCTTTGCTTTTCACACCCACATGGCCTCAGCGAACCCTGCGCACAGCTGCTCAAAGTATAACTATCCAAAGAGGGTCTACTGGTGCAAAAGAAAATCTGATATTCGTAGTCATGTTTTTCCAACCGAGTTATGTAACCACAATAAGCATTATACTGTATAAATCGTGCCTTGATTCTATATACTTCACACCATACTCCACCGAGTTGGCAACATAGTCCAAATTCTGTGGGAGTATTTACACAGAAAAAGTTACACATATTCAGACTGGAGTTACATACCTTCATCAGTTTGGCTTTACTTTCAGATGATTTAAATGTCTCACATGTGGTTCACAACTCCAAGATTGCTATGTTTTATGTTAACTCCTCACTGTACATGTGTAATTCAACACTGAACATGGCTGTTCCTCCTTGGACTACAGAGTTTTGCAAGCATACCTTATAAGTTGATAGAGTATTAAAATTATCGGAATGGAGGGATAAATTAAATAATAGAGCAATGGGAAGATGGAGGGAGGAACAAGTAAGGAGGGGCTATATTTATGTAAGTTTGTGCAACCTAACATTCACCAACTTTGCAGGTTCTAGCTTTTAGAACTTGAAAAACTGAACTGTTGTCTATGGGAGGAAAAGTGATGGATGAAAAGACAGAAGATTATGATATGTATGTACTTCCACAAAATGATGAGATGTTTGTGGGCTTCCCTTAACTGTGTTAACCTTAAATATGAAGGCCACATATGAGGTGATATCAATGAATTTAAAATTGAACACTTGCACAGGGTGGCATGAAGCATCTTCGGAGTTGTGTAATTTGTGCACTTTGCTGAAGTTTTGACCATCCTCTGAAACTCTTTATGACCATGGAGGTCACTGTTCCAGTTCAGTAGTCATTCAGTCAGGGGTTTATTTTCAAGAGGGTGGGAATCAGAAAGGCGAGAGACAAATCAAAGATATATGATAGCTTATGCAAGCAACAAAGGGAAAACACCAAGAGATAAGGTCCACTGTCTTGGTAAAGTTCACACTGCTAATAATGCGTATTCCCACCATGTGCAACAGTACAAGCTGTCAGCCTTGCCTACGCATGCTGCAACCAAGGCGACGTCTTGGGGAAAAGCCTGCCATTCCTCCTGCAGTGCCTGGACTAGCTGTTGCTGATTTCCTGCTTGAGGCACTCTGGTCCTCACCCGTCTTCCAAGCTGGTCCCACAAATATTCAGTGGGGTTAAGATCAGCTGCTACCAAGCTGCTAATGGTGAGATGTGAACAGTTCAAGCGACGTCCAACTTCAGAAAAACTTATCCCGGCTTCCACCATTCCAGGAGCACGCAAACGGTCATCATGAAATAATCGCAGCATGATTGATGAACAGGATTCTGACTGTGGCCTTTTTATAGCCCTTAACCAAGCTCCCAAACCCATCCCTTAATTTAGACACAAAACCTTTAAGTCCTTCAAAAATGCTACCTCACCATAATTTGAAAAGATGAATTGTAAAGACCACTGGACCTGAAGTACAGGTCAAATGACATGCCATTCCACTGTTTGGGGTCCATTAAAGAAAAATGTCAAGAAAAAAATATCACTTCAGTTAACACATATAAAATATTTAACATTTCGTACCTGGAAGTTTCATTGACTGTCAGTATGTATAATAGAGCAGAAATAACAACACATGCTAGTGGTTAAAGCTGATGGAACAATCTGTTTGAGTTGGGATCATGAACCTTTTCATGGTTCTCTAGAGCAGAACTGAGCCATATTCATCTATCACCCATGGTGTTCCTCTAATTCAGTGTTTACTTGTAAGTGACTCTGAATAAACTCGCAGCATGTCTTTGGCTGCAAAATCATTACTCCTTAATGGCTGTAATGACTGACAGGAGCCTGTGGGAGACCAAGATGATTTAAGACATCCCGCTGATAATTTAATGCATTTCAAACTTATTAGGAACTAGAATCACCACACTGCTTTTTTTGTGCTATCAAAATGGAAAGGGAGAGCAGCAATACACAAGCTTGCAGATTTAGCAGGAAGAGAACTGAGTCTGGACCACACACATCTCGTCTGCCTAACAGGAAGTCTCTGTATTCATTTATACAGTTACCTCAAGTTCCTCAGCACGACAGGGTTTTAAGATTTCCTTTTTGACCCCTAAACACACATAGCATTAGCCAAGACCAGACTGTCTTAAAATTCCTGTACTAATAAAAGCAACAATAAACAATAATAAGCTGTACAACTCTCATAAATCACGATTGTTATGATAAAGCCAAGAGACTACACAGGTTGAAATTGACTCAAGGTAGAAATTGAGGGCTTATTGGGACTGATTGTGGAATTGCTAAGAAAAGGGCATCAGATCCCAGTCAGTGTTTACAACTAAGGTGTCCTGAGTTGTTACACAGCATTGTGTGTTTGCTTCACAATGTGTAACAGATTTTTTGTGACAGTTAAGATGGCCCTGATTGATTGTGCTTTTGGCATATAACAAGCATCGTCCTCCAATCATTTGTCAAAATGTCACCAACAGCATGCATTTATCTCTACTGACCTCACGAAAAACTGTGTTGAGCTCTGCACCTTTATCGGAGATGCCCTAGACAACCCTGAGCTCCTGAAATTCAGTTAATAAAAATGAGTGAGGTATGGATCATGTTACCCCAACACTCCAACATAGTACACTGACATAAAATAATGAATATACAGTAGAGTGCAGTGAAGATTATACACCACCACTTTTGTCTAAAAGGGCTCCTAATAAGAAGAACTAAAATATTCTCTATAATTTTTTGGTGAAAATGTATTGGACAATGCTATTGTAGGTAATGAGAACAAAAAAAAATCATTCCGACAAGTATATTGAGGTTAAAGTATGGCAAATAAACACAAACACTGAAAATACCAATTTTTCAGAAAAATGTAAAAACAGTTTTTTTAATGAACTTCAATCCATATGCAATGGTTTACTGAGTGAAGAAATAAAAAAAAATATGTGAACACTATGCCTGAAATGTTAAATGCTGTAATCAAAGTAAGGCGTGGCAACACTAAATATTGATATTTTTTCTCAAAAAAGAGACTGTTATTGATGTATCTTCATTTTGTTAAGTGTATAATCATCACTGCACACTACTGTACTTCCTTAACTTTATGATAATTTGTCTTGCTTTTATTTGTCTTACATTTATTTAGTTCTATTCATTCATTCTGGTCCTATATATTTTCTATTTATTTGGACATTTTTCTGGTACCACTACTACTACTACTACTGTTATTATTATTATTATTATTATTATTATTATTATTATTATTATTATTATTACTTTAGAGAATATGGCAATGAATCTATTAAAGGATTCAGCATCACAGTTATAACAAGAGCATTCAGAGAGTGCAAATCTCAATCCCAGTGTACAAATTTTATGAAAATGTGCAGATAACTGTTTGTGTAATCCTGCTAACAATCAATCAAACACACCAGGGGTTAAAAAAAATAGCCTCATTGGTGGACGTAATTAGAAATACTACTACTACTACTACTACTACTAACAATAATAATAATAATAATAATAATGATGATGATGATGATGATGATGATGATAACAACAACAACAACAACAGCAACAATAATAATAATAATAATAATAATAATAACAATAAAATATAAAATAATTAGCAAGTGCAATGGAGAATTTTATGGACTGGACTGGACAATGTGCAGTGGACTTGTTACATCAACCAAAAGATTAAACACTATTGTAATCCTTGCCTTTGCATTTTCTCTGTCAGAAAGTGATTTCATCAATCAGTCAGTGTGGGCAGGATATTGAGAGGGATATTTTGGTGTAAAATTATGTTTACAGAGGAATAATTTTTTAGAGATCTTTACAGAGGAATATTTTTCAAGCCAATGTTTCTGCTGTGTTACTTCATGTAATCTTGAGACGCTTTACAAAAAGGTAAGCTGCAAAAGTGGACAGAAGTCCGATAGATGAGGAGCGAGCATTTTTGTTATTGTACTGGAAAACAGATTTCAGGAAATAACAGAAGGCACAGACAAATTGCAAGTGCTGGTTTCAAAAGTACAACAGTCCATCGAAGTACAGAGCTCAAGGCAGCCGATTACTGCTGCCTCGTGTATTCTATCAAGGCTGCGTATTCAGAACCTTTTCAGCAGAGAACCTTTGCACCACGACATTGAAGTAGAATGAAGCTCCGAGTGGAAAGAGGGAGCATACTGTAGCACATCAGTGGCAGTGGCTCTGATCCTGCTATTAAGGCTGCCATGACAAAATGAAACTAGGATCCTCCACACAATTCAGCTGCAGATGTGCAGTATTCATTTCATGGTATATCCGTCCATGTGAGTGGCTGTGCTATCCAAAATGCACAGATTTCAGTGATGAGCTCTTACGTGTGTTTAAGCTGCAGTATTGGCTGCAGTGTCAGGTACAGCCTTAGACGTGAGCGCACTGCTTTTGGTAGAGAAACTGGGTGCCTCATTAATAGTACAGACTGATGAAGCTTTGCTCTGTTTATAGCTCGAATAAAGAAAGGATAATATAATTCATGCAATGCACTGCTGAGTGTAAACTATATTGCCAATACAGTTTTATTGCTGTATCTGTCTACACATTAATATACTATGTTAAGCATTGCTGCTGCTTGCATTAAATTGGTATATAACATAAATATATAACACGAGCAAAGTTTATTTAGTTCTTAATACATGCTTTATTTCTTTTGGATAGTAATCATCTTTAACAGATACTACAGCAACATAAATTATTAAAAAGCATTTTAGTAAGGCATAGAATCGTAGTCATATACAGAACCTCTCATTTTGAATCAAGATATATGAACAAGTCTCTTGTCCCACACTACTATTGATGTACTGTATCATATGCATTGCAGGGGAAAAAACCACATTGTTTACTGCACACTGGAGGAAAGCTCATTATTTCAGCTTATTTTTATTTTTTATTTTTTTTACCCACTATAAAATCAATGGTGTAGAAATATCACAGTCCCCCAAAAGGCCGCCATGTGTAAGGACATGCATTTACTCACTATTAAGACACCTCCAGCATGCTCTGCAGCTTTACTGCAGTTTTACTGCAATGCAAACTATCCTGCAATAATACTTTCTAATTTTATCTCAGAACCTGAACATCACCCCCACAAGTTGCACACGCCCACCACAAGTGACTAGGTATGAACTTTTGGTTGGAAATTTGTGAAGGGCAGTATCCTTTGGTTTCCTGTCCTGTTTGAACAGCTAATAGTCGTACACTGAAAGCCATGTAGAAAGGATTCGAATGACACGTTTCACATATATTGAAATCAGGATCAGCTGATAATTGTGGGCCTGATCAGTGTCAAAGCCAGGTCCGTCCAGTATTTTTTAAATGTTTTGATTGGCTGAAATCATAGCTTGGCTAGTTAGTGGTGGTGCTATTGGTCTGACCCCTAGTCATCTTAATGCTCTAGGTGGCATAACTGTAAAATAAATGGGAAAATATGCCGTTTTCTGGTCTGGGAAGCGAAAATTATGATCTTTTCTCCAGTGTGCACTAAACCACTGAATTTTTTATTTTTTTTTACCAGGATGCATAACTTGGATACCAAGCTACTACTAAGTGTTTACTAAACATTTTATTTTGCTTTGTATAGAACGTCTGCAGCACACTGTGGTGCACTGTGGCCTCCACATGTCACTCCAAGCTGGACGGAGCAGTGGATGGTACTAAGTGTGGTGAAGGCAAAGTAAGCCCCTGCATGTGTTTTCTTTTCTCAGCATGAGCCTCACATATGTTTCCTGCTTCACTTGCTTTTTCTCTCATGATGTAAATAGATTACTATGCTCAACAGCTGTGCTCAGGTTTTGTTATGCTTCTTCCTGGATGGTCTGTGTGGCTCTCTTGGCTGACTGTGTGTGGTGGTGGTGGTGGTTTTTCCCTCTCTGTCAGTGGTGTTTGAATGGTGAGTGTGTATCAGCTGGATATGAATCAGAGAAGGTGAACGGTGGATGGGGGCCATGGAGCGAGTGGTCGTCCTGCAGCAGGACGTGTGGTGCAGGAGTGCAGAACTCACATAGGGACTGTGTCAATCCCACGTACGTGAGTCATGCTTGTATATGCTTTGGAATTAATTTTAGTTTTTTTTTTTACTGCACATATAGATACAGTATACATTACAGAAAGACATTTAGTTAACTAAATTTTTTTATTAAAAGTAAATTGCTTCCCCAAATACATAATTTTGATCTAAAATTATGTTGTTGGGGGGGTTGTTGTTTTTTGGGGGGTGGGGGGTTGGGGGGTTTGGCTCTAGGGGCGATAAGAAAGTTGGGTGAAAATGGCGGAATGTGCAGATCTTCTTAGGGAACAAAGTTTTTATATTATACAGAATAGAGTATACTATATATTGAGTATCGAAAGAGAAGTGAGTTTTTATAAATTTGTTATAAAAATATAGAAATATATAAATAATAAAATTGCACGCATTTTTGAATCTTTTTACTGAACAGATATAATGTGTACATGTTCACTTAAACACGTCACATGTTTGAACTCAAGCTTACTCACAAACAATGAAGAGAGTTGGTTTCATATTGTGCCCTGTGAGAGTGAATAGCATGGGAGGCATCAGGGCTAAATGGTTGGCATTTTTTCCCTGAGCAGTCATTTCTTTCCTGATAGGATTGTGTGTATGCATGTGTTCATGCGTTCAAATGTTTCTGTTGTTTTTCAGTATAATGCATGGTAATCGTGGTGGATAGTACTGTTTACATCACATTGCGGCATTTAAACTGTCTTGTGTTTATACAACTAGTGGCCCATTTGTCTTAAAAGCAGATGGCTTCCTGCCAAAACATCATAAAATCCTTTGGGGCATTAATGCATAGAAAGCTTAAATGTTTTATTTTAGCTTTTGTGTTTAAAACCTCGTCCATCAACAGAATCAGGGACTTTCCAAAGAGAGAACATATTCATAGTCATAGCATCTCTATTAAGGCTCTTTCTAATCATAAGACAATTTCAAGATTTTATAGCCTGCTCAGCAAATGTAATCTTTAAACAGTTTTCTATTTTTAATAGCATTCAATGTAATAGTGTAAAATCTGTTGTTGCAGCAGCATTTCCTCTCTTTTCTGTCCTTTAGCCCAAAGAACGGAGGAAAATACTGCCTTGGGGAGCGCCGCAGATACAAGATCTGTAACACTGAGCCATGCTCTCGAGGACAACCAAGCTTCAGATCGAGCCAGTGCAGCAAGTTTAACAGCATTCCCCATAAGGGCAAATTCTACCAGTGGGTGTACGTTAGTAACCGAAGTGAGTATTATGTTGGTGCATGCATCGCTCGAGGGTTATTGAAAATGAACTGCATGAACACCAAAAATTCATTATGGATTATATTCTAAAATTGCAAACATTATGTTAACCATCTCGTTTAAAAAACATAACAACATCTGCCATTTTCTGTGTGTACTACCGAGCCTAGGAAGAGACACGGAGGGAAAAACTGAAGATCAAAAAAAAGATAAAGTTTTATAAGACCTCAGGAAATGTTTGCAAAGTCTTAAGAAAGATCTCGCAAAACCTTTGAGGGATCTCCAGAGACTGTTATGAGAAGAATCACACAAACGTTTTGAAACGAGAACTCATTTCCCAAAATTTCAAGAAGATTTCGTGCAAAAGTTTTTCAAGATCTCACAAAGGCATATTTTTTTTAACTCTGTCATGCACTCTGTAGTATGCAGATACAGTGATATACAGTGGCCTGTAAAAGTATTCACCCCTTGGCATTTTTCCTATTTTGCTGCCTTACAACCTGCAATCTAAGTAGATTTAAAAAACAATAATAATAAATAAATAAATAGACAGCCCTGCGATGACCTGGCGAGCTGTCCCGGGTGTACCCCGCCCTCGCCCAAAGTCGACTGAGATGGGCGCCAGCTTCCACCCGACCCTGATTAGGATTAAGCGGCTTAGAAAATGAATGAATGAATGAATAAATAAACATATTCTAAAAATAAATAAATAAACAATCAAACAAAAAGTTGAGCATACATATGTATTCACCCCTTTTTCACCTACCAATTACTTTTAGAAATCACCTAATTAGTTAAACAAGGTCCACCTGAGTGCAATCTAAGTGTTATATGATTTTAGTAAATAAATATACATATTTGTTCCGAATGGCCCCAGAGTCTGTAACACCACTAATCAAGAGGCACCACTAAGAAAGCGACACCATGAAGACTAAGACAAAGTTGTGGAGAAGTTGAACTATAAACAATAGCCAAAACCTTGAAGATCCTTTGGAGCACCATAAAAATCCATCATCACAAAATGAAAAGAATATAGCACCTCAACAAACCTGCCTAGAGAGGGCATTAATCAGAGTGGCAACAAAGAGATTAAAGGTAACCCTGAAGAAAGTGGAAAGCTCCACAATGAAGACTGTTGTATCTGTCCACACTTCACAAAGCTGGGCTTTACAAAAATTAGCCAAAAAAAACATTGGTTATAGATAAAAATAAGAATTTAGAGTTTGTAAAAGGCATGTGGGAGGCTCCCTAAAAATATGCAGAAAGGTCACCTAGTTAGATAAGACTAAAATTTAACCTTTTGGCCATCAAGGAAAATGCTATGTCTGCGAAAGTCCAACACCTCTCATCGCCACAGTGAAACATGTCTTTCATCGACAGGGACTGAAAAACTGGTCAGTATTGAGGGAAGGGGGATGGTGCTAAATATAGGCAAATTCTTAAGAAAGAGAAATTTTTGAAAGAGCTGGAGCAGATTTGCTTTGAAGAGTGGGCAAAAATCCTAGTGGCTAGTTGTGCCAAGCTCATAAAGACATACTTTTGGAGACTTGCAGCTGTAAATTCTGCAAAAGGTGGCTGTACAGACTTTGGGGGGGTTGAATGTTTATGCATGCTTATGTTTTCTGTTTAATACTATTTCTTGTTTGGTTCACAGTAACAAATATTTTGCAGCTTCACGGTTGTTGGCATTTTGTTTAAATCTGTTGATAACCCCCCATCCCAAATATCCATTTTAATTCCAGGTTGTAAAGCAACAAAATAGGAAAAATGCCAAGGGCTGAATAATTATCCAAGCTACTGTCTCAAAATAAATAAATAAAAATAAAAACATGGTGTATGCTCAGGTCTTATTCAATAATCGATCTTTATCCCTTAACACACAGATTGTGTAATTAGATCATCAAAATAGCAGACCTAGTGTCTAAATTCAGTTCAGACATTTGGTTCTTGTGTATTGGAAGGCTGGGCTTGTTTTGATCACAACAGCTCGCGATTCTGGAGTCATTTCTCATTGTGGACAATGTGTGATATACCTCAAACCCATAAAGATTTATGAAGCGTACTAAAGAATGTATAAAGAATGATTAAAGGTTAAATTTCTTTTTATTTCATGTAGAGCAGTTTCTTATTTCTGCTTGCAGTGTTCATGCTTGTGCAACAGAAATCTTACCTCTTCTTTTTCTTTAGTAAATCCATGTGAACTACACTGCCGCCCAGTGAATGAGTATTTCTCATATAAGATGGTGGACGCAGTAACTGATGGAACCCGGTGCTACGAGGGTAGCCAGAGTCGAGACATGTGCATTAATGGAATCTGTAAGGTCTGTCGAACATTTTGTTTCCCACTGGTCTGGTAATTCCTGAAAGATCTCCAATATAAAGTTCTTCACTTTGGAAACTTTCACAACAAAGTACCGCAAGTAGAGCAAGAAAAAGGCAAAAAAGAACTGTGCTGCTGAACAAAATCAGCATGCTACTGTTTCCAAAATTATCTGCTGTGTTTCTGACCATAAAAGTTTGTTTATGTGCACAAAGTCTGCTGTATTTATGTAGCTTTATTGAAACTTCTTGTATCACCTCAATCCTGCAGAGTGCTCATACTTCTGAGACTCAGTCGATAAAGTCTCAAATTCAAATTCACACCCTTTTTAGAAATTTGTTCACAGAGGTCTACACTTTGGTATTGTTTTTAAATGACATATCTTGGCAACACACCCCTACATAAGGCAACAATATTTTTTGCTGGTGCTTTGTGTTGTGTAAAAAGACTGTCTAGCATGAATTCCATTTCCATATAGAGTCACTTAAAGTTTTTAGCATTAGGAGTTGCTTTTTTAGGAGCACACGCATGAACAAACTGCTGACAAACATAACTGTGGGCGATTTGAAATTCTGCTTGCACTGAAACATCTCCCCTGAGCCCAGCTGTCATGCGTTGGCTTTCAAGTTCAGTCTGTCAAGTGTAGTGTGCATATTCTGACAAGAATCTGTGGAAAACTTCAGGATGAATGGTACAATGGGTAAAGATGTATAAAGGTTACAGTCAGGAATTATTTATGGTTTGCTGCCTTTATAAGTTTATAAGGAATTAAAATGTGACAATACCAAGATGTCTGAGTTTCAGTTATAATGTAATTTGAAATTTATTCCTTAAATAAACTGTAAACATATAGCATGTTTATATTATGCTTCAACAAGATAAGCATACACCATCCATAACAGATGAAGTACTATATCAAATTTCATATATATTAATATGTGTGTGTGTGTGTGTGTGTGTGTGTGTGTGTGTGTGTGTGTGTGTGTGTGTGTGTGTGTGTGTGTGTG
>JBCNYH010000017.1:9881435-9895209 GCA_039654325.1 Tandanus tandanus | reverse complement strand
ATAATATATAGTTTTATTTTGACAGCATCTGTGTACTTCGAAGCAGTCTTGTGCTTTGTGTGACTGCATTATGATTTTTCTAGCCTTGAATTTGCTCTTAAATCTTTTAGGCTCCTTTAGTCTCATTTCTGCCTAAGTACTTTTGCCTGTCAGATGAAATATAAAACATGACAGGATTCAGCTGTGTTTTAATGTAGGAGCTAAGAGGAGGTTGGCATCTGCAGTGATTGGATTGAAATTCAGTGCTGCATTCCCTAACTTACTGCTTCATTCACTAGTTGGATAACCTTCACTGTCCATCACTCAAGTCAAATATTACTGCCCTCATAGGGTCAACTGTTGGTGGAAATGCCGGTGGCAGTTGATACGTGACTTATGTTTTGGAGCAGTGTTTAAAATTGGGATTGCTTCATGTGGTTGAAATTTGGACCTTGTTGGTTTTACATTCAGTGTTGGCCCTGCGAAGGCCTGGCGAGCTGTCCAGGGTGTACCCCGCCCTCGCCCAGAGTTGGCTGAGAGGGGCGCCAGCCTCCCCGCAACCCTAATTAGGATTAAGCGGCTTAGAAAATAAATTAATATATGAATGAATGAATGGTTTTGCATTCCTTATGGAGCAGCCACTTTTTCTATGTGAAGGTCTATCTTGAGTGGATTTCTTTCAGGCTACAGGCAACTTATTCCCAGATTGATAATAGTTATATTTCTTCAGAGACTTGAGAGCTCCTACCTTTACCTCATAAATAAATGCTGAGACTACTGCTCCTGAGACATACATCCAATTTAGCAAACTGCTGAACTACTTTTTAAACTAACAGAACTTATTACCTCAAGCTCTGTTGAGGATTCAGAATACCATTTACCAGACAATGTAGATTAACTGCATTCATGGAAGCACAGAACAGCTTCTCGCAGGGCAAACCATTATTATGAAATCTGTATTTACTGCAATTTACACTGCAGAAAAATTATAATATTAAAATTATATTATTAAAAAAACATTTTTTAATTGTTATATTTTTTCAAGGTGTCAAGAGACAGGTCGTTCACTGTGTTGAGCGAACATTTGGAATTGTGAAAGAGCATTACTGTGACGCGTCCTATCGGCCAGATGATAATCAAGTAAGCTGCAATGTTGGATTATGCCCGGCCATGTGAGTACACTTATATCCACAGCTTCTACCATTGTTCTTTTTCTGACCTTACAACTGTGTCTTTAAATAGAGGGTTTCCCCCAAGCCCAAAATTACTGGCACTCACCAGGTAAAAAAATGAATTGCATATTGATTCAAATTTTGTATAGTTAAAGTTCGAAACTACTTAGCATTTCTTCCAAAATGTATTAACACCCACAAAAAAATCTACATTCACTAACCTATTTAGTCTCCAGGAAATATAAAACATGCAGTAATGCCAGACAAAGCAGCAAGAATTTTGATGCTGAAATTCTCTCCATAGAAAGCTTCATCAATGTTAGGGTGCCAGCAATTTTCACACCTGTGTTTGCAGAACATATTGCACTTATTAGGAAAATAAATAATATTTAAATAAATATGTAGTATCTCGATATGTTTAAGCCCAGAATATAATTCATTGCATGTTCTGTTCATTTTTGCTCAATTATTATCTCAGGGTACCAATTACTAAGTACTTACTTTGGAATGTGTAATATCATATCATGATACAAACCAAGCATAAAGCTGACCAGATCAAGCATCTTTGGTTGACAAAATTCCAAACATGAGCTCAGATATTTAAGTACTGCCCTACTTTTCATGATGCTTAAAGGCAGCAGATGGATTTTAGGGCGTCTTGGGGTTTACTAGGGTTCGAATTGCTCTAATATTCTCCAGATGGTGGGCTGGAGAGTGGCAGAAATGCTCAACAAGCTGTGGAGGATCAGGTCTGACTAAAAGAACAGTGGTGTGTATTCGGAGTTTGGGACTGGAAAAACATGAAGCCCTTCAGCCATCTGAATGCCAACACTTGCCTAGGCCTGAGTCAATCTCCCACTGCAACACACACATTTCCTGTCCTTCTGAATGGACTAAAGGAAACTGGTCAGAGGTAAGATTTCATCTGGTGTAGGAAGCAGTCTTTCTGGACTTAGTTTGAGCTTTTGCCCTATACTAAGTGTGGTTAATGAGATTGCGCTCTTGATTGGTGAAAGAGTAAAGTGTTTGTCCTGTCAGTTGGAGATTAAGATGCCTGTACTCGTGTAGTGAGGGGTGGAATAATTTTTCCCATGTCAAGCACATCAAAATCAGCAAATAATAGGTGTTTATGAGTTCATTCAAAAGAAGTCTGATAGCAGTTTCTTTTAAGTGCTCTGTGATTTACGCTGCTCTGTGAAGAAACATGAGCTGCATTCCGAATGTGGTTGGCTGGCTTCACTTTTCTTGAGGGAAGCATGTTCATGGTGTTAGTGCATGGGAATCAGATAACTACAACAAACATGCCAGTATTTACATACATGTCATTAATCTGATAATGAGAACACTATCTATATGAGACAATCAGTAATTTGATTTCCTTTAATAACTAATCATTACAGGGATGAGTAGCATAGACAAAATTTGATAATTAAAAACATTTATGTGTTTTTCATCCATAAAGCATGCGAAAATATTTATTTTTTATTTTAACACCACCTTGAAAATAGTTAGGCCCAAAATGCTTTACATCAAGCTTAAGGTGAATAATGTTTTAGTATATAATACGCAGGGACATAAACGCAAAGTAGATCAAGATTTATAGAGTTTATTTTTACATATTTTAACCCTAACAGAGATAGGTCAGGTGAGCTCCGTGCATGCAGAGCTAAGCACTGTGTAACAGCATATTGTAAAATTCATTCAAACTAACGAGTTTTAGTATATACTACACAGAAATGCAAGGAAAACTAATTCAATGAGATTTTTTGGGTTTTTCCCATGTATTTTTCCATATATTTTTGACAGTGAGGTCGCTGCTTGTTTCAAGTGACCATAGCAAACCGTGAGCTTTCTTCATTTTGATTTAAGTGTTATCTACTCGGGATAATATCTGTTAGTCTCCATATAGTGGGACAATCAAATTGCGCCATTCCAGTGTAGTGTTTAGTAATGTTTTATATCCTTTCAATAATGTGCCACATAGAAAAGTCTGAGCTCCCTCATTCCTGTTTCATTTCAGGGTTTCTTCCTCATAGTGTCTCAAAAAGCTTTCCTTTCCACTGTCTGGATTTTTAAATTTCATCGAGTTTTCGGTTTTGTAAAGCTGTGAAGTCTGTTGTTAAATAAATGGCTATTCACATAAAATTGGATTGATTTGAATTTTAAAAGGGATTAACATAGGCTAATGCCATGAAGTCAAAATGAAATTTTATCTTTTTAAAGTAACTTTCAAACTACTTTTTAATGGCAAAGTTGAACTTATATAACTGAAATTACAAGGTATTTCGTTCAAAGTTTGAGAGGCACAAACTGACTGCAATTTAAGGAATTGAGATAAATAGTACAAAGCATCCACTCTTTTTTACATTAGTTCCCCCTGAAACACTTTGACAAAAATGAGTGACATTTAACTTGATTTTTGTTTTTGCTCCATGTGATCCTGCGCAAATGAATTTTTCTCATGTCAGAAAGCCTTTTAAATATCTTGAATTTGTGTTTGTCCCAAAAAAGGCTCATAAAGTGTAGCATACAGGCTATTGTTTCACTTCAGTGTGTCTGTGCTCTGCAGTGCTCTGTAAGCTGTTCGAGTGGTGTACAGGCGAGGGAGGTGACATGCAGCTGGAACACCATGGTTGACTGCGATCCTCAAGCCAAGCCTGCTTCTATCAAGTCATGCAGCATGGAAGACTGCCCCACAAACATGGACATTGACTGGTCTGGAAGTGGTTCATCAAGCAGAGAAGTTTTCAATGAGATAAACTCAATACATGAAGACAACTACTTAGTAAAATCAGGAAAGGGAGCAACTAAAGTTCAGCCACGAGATGGCAATACTCTTAACAACATAATTGAGGATGACTTTTCATATCACAATGAGATTGAAGCAGAAAAATCGATCAAAAACAATGTTCTAGTTGATGATTTTTATTATGATTACAACTTCATAAAGTTTCATGAAGATCTCTCATATGATTTTGAAAATGAAGAAAACGGTGCATCTGATTACTCAGGAATTCATGTGAAGCAGGAATCCAAACCTAGTCTTAACACAGTTTACAAGGAAGGAGCAAATTCTTCTACAGCTACCTCATTTACAAGCCATACGATGGTCCAACCAACCACCTCTACTTCCGAGATATCTGAGGAAAGTGTCTCAGAAGATGATATAATTCTTTCAGAGGACTACTTCCTACCTGTTGGTACAACAGCCAGGCCACGGTCCCCCAGTACCATGTTCTCTCAGAAATGGAAAGAGTTAAATGTCCCAACTCAGGACTATGACATTATACAGAGCCTGATACCAATAGATGAGGTACCATCTGAGGGTATATCAACAAAAGATGATGCTATTTCCATCATTAATACAAGAACTGAGCCTGATAATGATTATTTTAGAGAGGTTCAGACAAATTATAATGTAACATATAAGATACCTGGAAGTCAAAAAGACAATAAGGGTGTGAATAAAATCGATGAAGATTTGTTAGGTAAGGGGGCTACAAACAAACAGGAAGAGCCAACACGGCAAGATTTCAATGCTTATGAAGATACATATAAGTGGAATGTGGCTACAACTGTGTTGCCACTAAGTACAACCATGGAACCATTGACTTCCCAATTAAATGTTGACATTGGTATAAAGTTTGAAAGATCTACTGGACCATTTTCACACCTAGAGCATCAGAACATCGCAACTCTAGCTCCTTTGCCTACATTTACAGACATCCATTACAATAAGTTAATTGTTCCATCATTGCCATGGTTCAAAGAATATACTTCCCCTGCTGCCCCAGCATATCCATCTCAGGGACCTAACGTTCAGCCTCAAGCCACTGCCTCAACTGCCTTCTGGACCACTGGCAATTGGAGCTCTGTGAGTAGTTCATCCTTTCATAATCATGGACATGAAATGCTAAAAAACATAAACTTGAAAATATTCTAACTTGTAATGATATAAGGAAACAGAGAAACATTTATATTATTATAGCTCCAATTATTGTAATAATGTACTACATGTCATATCTACAGTATATAAAGCCCCTGTCACATACTGATTTGCAGAACTTATGTGACGTATGACAAATTTCTATAAAACGCTGGCATACGCTGAACTATCGATGTTATTCCAGTTATGAACGTATACATAAGTTATTGGTAGCTTATCCAGAACCTATCGAAAACTTATAGCTAACTTATATCAAACTTATCTCCAGCGTATATTGACATATGTAGACGTACGTTACGTGTTCCTGACGACCATAGAACTTTTACTGAACGTCTTTCTAACATACAGCTAGCGTTTTATGGCGTATTGGCAGCGTTTAGGGCAGAGGTTGGCAACCCAAGGCTCATGCGTCTCTTTCATCCCTCTGCTGTGGTTCCCGTGGCTTATATTGCCGCCAGACAAATGACTAATTTTGACCCCTGGTAAGCGAGCAATATATAAATCTAAGAAGAGAAAAGTTTCTGACGAAAAAAGAATGTTTAATGCGTGGACAGATTAATTTGATTTCACTGCTGACAAAACTGGTTTACCAGCATGCTTAATATGTGGTGCGAAATTAGCAAACAACAAAAAAAAAACAAACGATGAAAGACATTTCCAGAATAGAGTTCACACACATTATTTGTAGGTTACCAATAAGTTGAATATAATGTCTAGCGTACTTTGAACCTGCGTATCAGTTATACCAACAAATGCCTAGCGTGTTGGCAGCGTACCCAATTTATGACCAACAATAATCCAACTTGCAGCAGTGTATCCCATGACGTATAAAAGGCTGCCGCTCGCTAATTCAATTAAAATCGATTCGCAGTAAACATCGCAGTGTCAACATCATCATCATGCCGAAGAAATGGTAGTTCACCGACATTGTAAAATCTTACAGCAGCAGCATTTTCACTGTCATTAATAACAGCAAACAAAATTGTCACTTTATACGTTAATGTCTATTTAAGTGTGCTGTCATTCCTTAATTTCCTCAAGTGGCATACTGCAGTCAACCTGAATATGAAACACAACTACATCAGTTCAGGGTCCAATATAAAAATATATATTTTTAAAATAATAGCTCATTAAATTATTTCTTTCACCTGGTTAATATGATTTCTGCTTCTGAACTTCACCACACAGCATCTCCATATCAGGGTTGTAAGATGTCACTTTCATTTTCATGCAGGATTGCAAGCTGTCATCTGTGTGAGGTGCAATGTATACTTCTGTGTGAGGTGCAATGTATACTTCTGTGTGAGGTGCAATGTATACTTCTGTGTGAGGTGCAATGTATACTTCTGACACAAGTATGTGGATCCAAAGATTGACAGAACTTTAAATGCATACTTTTTCATGTTTATATAAGTGTTGGGAATGGCACTCCATGTATCGAACACAAAGAGGGAAGTGAAACTTCTGGTGGAAACATATCCACTGGAGCCACAGCAGAGGGATGAATGAGCCGCATGTGGCACCGTAGCCGCGGGTTGCCAAGCTCTGCAATAAACGCTGCCAACACGCTAAGCATTTGTTGGTATAAGTTATATGTAGGTTCAAAGTACGCTAGACATTATATTCAGCTTATGTGTAACCTACAAATATCGTGTGAACAATCGCATAACTTACTTACAACATATGGCAACTCATCTACAACTTATGATCAGCGTATGCAGAACGTATGAGCCGTACACTAGCATACCTCGAAAATTTTGTGCATGCACAAAAATTTTCCACGACCACGCCGTACTAAGACTTATACCAGCGTGCTGTTAACTTACACAAAACTTACCCATAACTTATTCGACGTATGTCAGAGTATGCGCCAAATTTATGCTGGCTAAATCGTCAATATGTGACAGGGGCTTAAGGAATAAAACCCAACTGGTATTTTAGAAATGCAAAAAAGGGTCAGGGATTATTTTTAACATCAGAATATTGCAAAATGTTTTGTTTGTGTCATATCAGTTTTATGTATTTTCAAAAAGCACATCATACAACATCTACAGAACACTTGATGTTTATTTTTTTATGTTTATAAGACCAAAATGCAATAGTCATATCCAAGCCGAAGGGGTAAAATAACTGTTTTATTCTATCCTCCTTTATAAGAATTATAGCATTTTTATTATTTTATTCAAATTCTTGAAAATTTTAAAAATGTATATGTTTTTAACATTTTTTAAACACAGAGCTAGCTGGTTAGCTGGAGGCGTGATCCTTGCAACAACTCAGTATATCTTCGTGTTTTACTTTGGTTTCCTATGTTTTGCTTTCTACTTGGAATAAGTATAGAATGAATGGAACCGGCATTAGCAAATAGCTTTCTAGCTTGCTAACAATCCTATCTAGCTAGGCACTTCAAGCTTCATCACTCCAGGTACCATGCGATGTTGTTTCCTTTCATGGAATAAGTCATAGAATGAAGGGATGAAGCGGTGGATTAGCATTAGCTTTTAGCTTAGTTAATTGGCTATTACTATAGATACAATAAAATACTTTATTAGAACAAGCACATTAATATTAACCTGTGATTTGCCTTGTAACTGACACTATTGTCAGAGCTGCTATTATGAAAATTAAACCTTTTTGTCCAATCAGACCTTTATATAAATCACCCAGTGCTTTGCTGGAAGACCATATGGTTTTGTGTTAAATTATCTCCTTCAGGATATACCCACAACTCTTTTGTGTTGTAGTGTTCCACCAGCTGTGGGCTTGGTGCCATTTGGAGGTCAGTGCACTGCAGCACGGGGAATGACTCTGACTGTGATATGGCAAAGCGGCCATTACCAGCACGACGCTGCCAACTCCGGCCATGTGCCATATGGAAAGCAGCAGAGTGGAGCAAGGTGATGTTACGTACACGTTTAGTGAATTTCTGAACCACAGCAAGCCACAGCTGGTAACGCTGTACAGATTGTAATACTGCTATAATAAATGTTTTGCCCATCTGGTTAGTATAAATTTGGATATTCAAAAAAATAATAATAAAAGGGGAGGTTTTAAAAAATTTCCAAATATTTCAAAATGTTATGGATGACTGCAGTGAAAATAAAAAGAGAAAAAAAAATTATGGATTAAGGAAGGTATTATGTAAAGTTTTTATCCAATAATAATTTTATAGAATAAAATGTTAGTATCAATCAAGTTATCATTTTCTGTCACTAATTTACCAACAAAGGCAGCATGATACCAAGGCACAGTTAGATCACCGGGATGCCTTTTACTCTCTTGTACTAGCCTGTTCATAGTGTCTACTTTTATACCTGATAAAAACAACAAATTATTAGCTTTTTTGTGCCATCCCATAAGCACAGATACACGTAGTCAATAATCAGTTTGCGTCATGTGCTTTTGGTTGAGGTTCTCTTTCTGTCCTGTTATTATATCTGTTGCTTACCCTAATGTGTTCACCTGTCCTGTGTCTCCTGATTTACCTCTTGTTGTTTTTTTCTGCCCTTTTGTTTCTGTTACAAATTCGAAACCCACTTTTTGACTATTTTTGACTGTGCTTCTGTGAGCACTGACTCTGGCGTGCTGAGATTAATTTTATCCTTTGTTAACCTTCCTGTTATTTTGATCAATACTATAGACACTGATTGCGATTTCTTGATTTACCAGACACATCAGTGTGTTGTTTTAAGCCATACCAAAGAATAGAAATCTTTATAGACCTGACTGAGAACAGGATGCAGAATTTATTGCATAATGAATGCCTTATCCTTTATTACCAGTGCTCAAAGAACTGCGGAGGAGGCCTGAAGGTGCGAGAGATCCAGTGTTATAATGTGCGGGATCAGAGGCCATTGAGGCCTTTCCACTGCCAGGCCACTTCTCAGAGACCACTTACCCACCTGTCCTGCAACATCCAGATGTGTCTAGACTGGGATATCTCTTTATTGGGACAGGTGAAGCATATTTCTCACCGTGTTTGAGACATCTTTTCTGTCCTCCACTGTCCATTATTTCTTTCCCGGTTTAGATTAAGATAAAGGGTACTTAAAATAACCCTGAAGAAAGGTGCATTAGAATATCTTCCTTAAGGGCCATCCTCGCAGGAAATGATTAGTGACAAGTGACCATGCAAAGTCAGTGAAAGCCAGCAAAATTGTCAATAAGAGGTGAAATTATCTTAAGTGATGTAAAGTGGGTGGGTATGGAGTTCAACTGAGCTGAATATTCACACAATACGAATCAAGTGAAAACCAATCAGAGCTTAAAGATTCTATTGATTGGCAGATGCTGGAAAACACTGAGTTCCCCAAAACATTTGATGAACAAGAGTTTAACTGTTTCGCCTACATCAATATGGAGAGCAAGTGATTATTGCCGTGTCTAAATATCCTGTGTTTTATGACTGCTAAAATACATTTTACAAGGATAATAACCAAAAACGTGGGTCAACGTTTCTGAAACAGTTGGCATTTTCCGTGAGTATATGTTTAACTCTTCCTGGTTCATGATACACAAGTGTCCCTGTTCTATACGTGCCACGTATAATAAGCTATTTATTATGATAATATGAACTAAAACCAACTAAGTTAATATAAGATAAGGATAATAAAAGCTCTCACGGATCTACTGTAGAGGACTAGCTTGATGTTGCTCACAGTTTCAGTTGTAAAGAATTTTAAGCAGGAAACATGTGAGAGGGTTACCTAGGCAACAAGAGCTGAGGACACTTAAGTGGTGATTCAGTTTGCTTGTCACTTGTCACTTCCTGTGTGGGCACTGGTTTATTCTTGGCCTGTGTGTGTGATATGAGTTAAATAACATATCTCTGATAATGTTAAGCCAGTTAAAAATGTAAAAAAAAAAAAAAAAAAAAGCCTACACAACACTGGACCTGTCATTGTATCTTATTCACCCCTCAAATCTACCTGTTTCTTCATATCTTTGATGAATAACAGCCACAGCCTCCCACTATCAAATATGTTTCATCAGTGTTCAGAGCTGTGTGGTGGAGGAGAACAGCAGAGGAGGGTCATGTGTCCTGAAGAAGGAAGGTGTGATGAGGCACAGAAGCCCAGTTCAATTCAGCAGTGCAATACTCAGCCCTGTGCGAAGTGGGTCACCGGAACTTGGGGTCAGGTGAGCATTATCTCATGACTCATCATACATTTATTTTTTTTCAGGTTATGGATTTCAGGTGATGGATTACATATTGCACATGTATTAGGATATTTGTAGCAATCCGATGCTGTGTTTATAACTAATAGAGTACTGAAAATAGGAAAAGTTTACAAACAATTCTAACTAGTTAGACAAAAAAAAGAAAACTAAGTACAAAAAAGTCCATCCATCCATCTATTACCTATACTGTTTATCCATCAGGGTTGTGCGGGAATCTTAACCACACAAAGTCTTTATGTAGTGTGCATGGTGATCAGGTACAAGGAACTAAGTTGTGCAGAAGAACATGTAACAGGAGTGTCAGAGGTCACGTGACAAGGAAGGTGCAAGTGTAGCTAAGGAGTGTAGTATGGACCAGAATGCAGCTAAAACAGGATGTGAGGGCATGTATTTGGACTGTGGAAGGAAACCAGAGAACCCAGAGGAAACCCATTTAGGCACATAGAGAGATTTATTGCCCTTGGGTATATGGAACATTCAAGAATGCAAGTTATTTTCTCAGATGTTATCATTTGTCTCTGATTGATTAGTAATTTAGTAATTTACTATCTGAAAACAAATGAGCTAAATCAGATATACATGATAAGACATGAATACACCGTGCAACATGATATACTGCATGGCTTTCATTTTCTTGAACTGTCTTTAGCTTTGATTACAGCACATAATCGCCATTTTATTGCTGCTTCAGTTGTTCAGATTGAGGCTCAGCGACATTGTGTGGCAATAAAATGAAGTTAGCTGATGACCTAAATGTACTGAATGGTCATGTTATTCCAGACATTTACTTTTTCTTCTCTGAAGGCACAGATATAAAATTGAGGCTCAAAATAGTGAAAGAGTGATTCAGGGAGCATGAGGAATCATTTTCGGCTTGCACCAGATAGTACTGACCTTAGCACTATTGAAAATCTTGGGTATGTGCTGGAGAAGACTTTATGGAGTGGTTCGATTTTCTTGTCATCAGCTCAAGATGTTGGTGAAAAAAGAACCCAATTGTGGATAAAAAATATATGTTCTGATGTTGCGTACATAAGTTTGCCAAAAAAATCCCATGATGACTATTCACTGTAATCAAGGATAAAGGTGGTCCAACAAAATATTAGACCACACGGGCAAACCAAGACAATCTCAGCTATAGCACAAAAACAAATCTACCTCAGTACGTTCCAGAAATCTTTGCTGAACTGGAACAAAAAGTTTGTAATGTTATCAAGTTCCCATTGTTCGTGCTACCTTACTTTAGCATCTACTGGGTTTCCTATGCTGGAAAATGTTTAAAATGCTTAATTTGTAGTGTTTAAATTTATATTGTAATACACTTAATTATGAATGAATTAATGGAAACTGCTTAACTTATTGCTAAATTGGAAGTCCTTTGAGCCTATTATGTGTTTTTCGAGCAGTTATATGAATAGCAGTTGGCACTAGGCATCAAGAACATTGTGGTGCCATTGTGATTTAAGTGTGGCATTGAAATAAACTGAGTTAAACTACAGACAGACTTTTACCTGGCAATCTTTAAAAGCTTCCAGGTCTTAAAGTTATTCAATGGCTTCTAGGTAGAAATATAACTACTGCTTTTTTTCCAAACATTTCAAATATTTACTTTAAATATTGATCTATATTACAGGGAAAAGTTTAATTTTGTTCAGTAGTGCTTATAATAATTAATTTTGGCTCAAAGACACCTGGAGAGTTCTGGGAAGATGGGTAAATATCACTTTTAGAATATCTGACCAAATCCTCTATTTGAAAAAAAAAAAAAGTCTATTTTTACTGACTCAACTGATACCCTCTTCAGACCAGGTTTACAACTGCATGTGACAAGCAGTAAATTAGGCAAAGGTTGAGGTGTTTTGTCTTGTGTTATAAACATTGGACAGAGTCCAGGATTAATCCCTCAACTGTGTGTTATTGAATTGATGGATTTTGATTTGTGCTAGTAATTCTACACTGAACTAAAGCTAAAGTTTTTAGCCTCAGCATAGGAATGAAATACTTTGCAATGGAAAAGCTTATAGGCATTGTAGTTTGCCCTTTCTGGATGTATGGAAGCTTTTCCGCTTGCTCTGTTGAGCAGGAACAGCAGGTCACAATTTCCTTCCACTCTGGATAAAAACAAGATGAGATTTTGTGTTTATTGCATTCCTGAAAAAAAATATTTCTTGGGAAACGACAGCTCTTTTTGTCCTTCTCATTCATCAAAGTGGGAGTGTGCCCACAAAGTTGCTTTCAAAGTAGAGGGTACAGAGATCGGGGTTTGTCCATTGTCAACTCTGATAACTACTTTAGTTAGTTTCTTTTTCCTTTTTCATTGTCTCTAACCAACCGATTAGTGAAGACGTGTCAAAAAAACATATTTTGGTCAAAAATAAAATGCATTTTTATTAGTTTTAAATCAAGACTTGCTTCACTGTTTTTATTCTATTAAAATCAGTGTTGATTAATACATAATCATCTAAAAAGAGAATCTAGATTAATTTTAGTGTTTAATCCCTAAATTTGCTTTGCTCCTTGCACACCTTTCCACAACAGCATATTTGTCTGAGTCAGAGGCACTGAAAATATTGCTCTTTGCCAGAGTAGTAACTAGTGTGAGAGATGAGAGTCTGGTATTCTGGGTAAACAAAGTGAAAAAGTAGCCTGGAGGCTTGTAAGAAGTACTTCATACCATCTGGAATTTAATACTGTAGTGTGTCTGTTTCTTCCTTTAATGATTGTTTGTTGGACTGGAAAATTATTCACAAGACTGTTGACTTTCCTTTAAGGAAGCTGTCGAAACAATTTCTGTAATCCAAAACAGAGGGATGTAGTGTAGATAGAAAATCTGCTAATTGACAAATTACCATAAATAAACACTTGATATGAATTATATACACACAACACCATATGGTGTCTAAATTGCTGCTAAATGTGAGAGATTTATCCCCCTCCTCACAATAATTCCATGAGTTACTACAGCTTTCGGGTATGTAAACACTCTTGTAAAACTTTCATGGCTGAATTAATAGCTAGTGTTACGTGGCAGGCACTTTAAATCTACATTGCAGGTGTTAATCCAACCCCAGAGATTTCACTGTTATAGTAAGCATTATAGTGTCGTTCTGGTCCTTAACACATAGCTTGCATTACTTGTACCCCATTTCCCTGGAAAGGTTATAAAAGAACCACGGTGTTTCTGTTCAATGAAGCAGTAGAAAATCTGTCTTTATGAGTGTGAGCAGTCTGAGTTGCTTGTTTTTGTAGTTTAACAGCTTGAATCAGAATCAGAATACTTTATTGATCCCGGAGGAAATTGTTCACACAGTTGCTCCATACCAAGTAAAGAAAAGGATAAGATAAGGATTAAGTCTCAATAAGAAAATTACAAATTACAAATGTCTATATACATATACACACAATATATACTGAAAGTCTACAGTGTGTGTGTGTGTGTGTGTGTGTGTGTGTGTGTGTGTGTGTGTGTGTGTGTGTGTGTGTGTGTGTGTGTGTG
>JBCNYH010000017.1:9855580-9876119 GCA_039654325.1 Tandanus tandanus | reverse complement strand
GTGTGTGTGTGTGTGTGTGTGTGTGTGTGTGTGTGTGTGTGTGTGTGTGTGTGTGTGTGTGTGAGTGTGTGTGAATGTGTGCCACTAAGCTTTTAATCAGAGCTGCTCTTTGATCAGTGCGGAATCCTCCCTCAGAGAAACCTGTCACATAGTAATTTTATATCTTTTTATGTGGCTTAAAAATAATACAAACGGATCCATGCATATTTAGTGTGTGCTGTATTTTGGCAGTGCTCCGTGTCCTGCGGAGGAGGCTTACAGCACCGTCTGGTCAAGTGTGTTAACACAAAGGCAGAGCTGGAGGAGGAAGAGGAAAAGGACAGGGCCCAGTGTGACCACGAGCCCTGGCCAGAGAACACACGTCAGTGTAACCTTCATGACTGTGATAGCGCCACATCTGGTGAGTGGTGTACTTTATCATAATATCAAGGCAGTATCGGGCTTTCAGTGATTTCTTTGAATTATTCTTTTTCTGGGGCAGAATTACTGTACAAAATACATCTTTAATAGTAATAACAAAATACAAGAATTTGGTGCACATGTTTGAATTCATGCTGGGGTTCTATTACATAAATACAGGGGGATAAATATACATATGTAGATTATTAATTCAGTGTTGCTAAAAGTCTAAGTGTCTCTTAACTTTGCCAAGGTCTTTTAACTTCCTGTTAGTAATCATGATTGACTACAGCTGGTAGGTTCTCTGCGCCAAAAAAACAAAAAAAACGGAGAGCATTCATTGGATTGGACACTTTGCCAAGCCATTTTGCTCGAGGAAGACTTAAACTGTCACCCACAGCTGAGCAGAAATTGCTTGTGATGGTCAGGAACAAAAAAAGGATCCACCAAGGAACATGTCTGAAATGAACTAGAAGCTGCTGGAACATCACTGTCACTTTCCAAAAAAAACTCCCAACTGACCACATGCGCAAAGAAAAAGCCTTCTGCAGGAACGTTTTTTGGTCACATGGGAAAAAGATTGAGTTTGTTTGGCCACAATTATATACTGTACAGAGGAACACTGTACCATAAACTATGGTGGTTGTAGCATCATGGACTGGGGCAGGTTTTTTTAATATACTATATTAATGCCACAAGGGAATTTTGGCTCTGCACTTATCCCATCCAACGTGAGCAAACACACACATAAACAGTGAGCCAACAGGATAATTACCCCACATACACATGAAAGTTGGTTGTGGAAAGGATAAAGCAGACGAAAATGAAGATTGTACTTAAAAGTTGGGTTCATGCCAAGAAAAACATATGGCCAATTCTGCCAAGGCGAGTGGTGAAATATATAACCAGAATTCTGCCAGAATCATGATTATGGCTATCAAAAGTGTCTGTTTAATCTTGAACTTGCTAATGGGCATTTAACCAAATATTATTTATGCTCTCTGTATAATAAAACCCCAAAATAAATGAACTAAATTCCTGCACTTTTTTTTCAATCATTATGTCCCAGAAAAGGAAGAATTTAATCGTTGGAAGCATGTCCATGATTACATTCATGTCTGTTTATGTTAAACTTCTAACTGCAGCTATTTTATTGGTCATTACTATCATCCTCCCTGTCCAGTTAACCAGTTAATAATGTCTTGCATTAATACGATTTTAATGAGGTAGGATGCTTGTAAATATTTTGTATACCTTATTTCCTACTTATTTTTGTTTTATACCTATGGAGGTTAAAGTTTATGGCAGCTATTACTGATGCATATTAGTTGTGAAGCAATCTACCTCCACACAGCTTTCATTTACATTTCAAGCAGGTGATATAAATACAGCGACATGCAGTGGTCTGCTCGGTGTGAAATGAATGCATTTCATTGGAATGCAGATCCAATAGTAGCGCAAAAAACAATTTAGGAAATCGGAAAATGCCTGTTTAAAGTTACTGTGACGTTTCTACAGGAAACCTTTAACGTTCATGAAAGGTTGCTGAGTTTTCAGGACTAATAGCAGGTGCTGCACATGGCTTTGTGAATGTGTGTAACCAACAGTGTGTTTTTCTTACCACTGGACCATAGTAACCTCAAGCTTTCATCACAGGCAGTTTGCAAAGCTTGGTGTGTTTTAAAAAGACATATTGTGTACTGTGACCAGCTTCTGACATTGTATACAGTAGGCACATAAACTGCTGGGGTTTTTTTTGTTGTTGTTGTTGTTGTTGCTTCTCACTATCTTTATATACCATCTCAAGCTCATTTAAAAAATAGGCCTGAATCCTCTTCTATAAACCTCACTCCGACATTTGAAAAAGTACTGAGTAATACCTTGCATACTGTGGTATATTTTCTGTGCTATATTTACAGTATTTTAGGTCCACATATAAGATATTATTTTATCTGTCTAACACAGTGTATTGGATTTGAAATTAAATAAGTACAGGTGTTCAGCATTCATTTGAGAATTTTTTTTTTTTTTATGGTATATGCCCCCATCCCTTTTAAGGAATTAAAATTAATAATAGGGGAACTCATAAAGTGCTAGGTACCTCCACCACACAGCATGGATAATGTAGCAAATAGGCCCTATATGGTTACTGGGTTTGATTATATTTACCCATGTCATGCTTGGATGTGACCAAACTGGCCAAAAAAAACCCAAAATACAAAACTCTTTAGTTTGAAGGTTTTACGAGATGGCTGGTATGTGACCTTTCACGGTTTCTAAGGTCAAAGGTAATTGTCTTTTTTGAAAGTCCATAGGGGATCTTATTAGTGTTTCGTAGTAAGGACATGTCTCTCGAAGTTTTTTTGAAGGTATACGCACTCAAAATCACGTAACCTTGATTTTCACCTTTCACAGTCACTCAAGATCAAAGGTAATTGTCTCATTGTCCAGATATCAAAAGTCCAGATATGGTTTCATATTAGTGTACCATAGTAAATGCGTATCATAGTAAGTCATTTAGATCTTATAAGTGCTCTATCTTCAAAACTTGTGACTTGCTCTGCCCTTCAGACTTGACCTTGATATTCCAAAAGGAAATCATCTCTGGTACTCAGGTAGGGTCGTGTCCCCACCAAGTTTGATGAAAATCTATTCATGGCTTTGGTCAGTTTGTCAATTTGACAGAGAGACAAACTCTGTTGCTTATAATACCTCCACCAAAACTCCTAAAACAATCTAAAACTAAATTATATATATACTCACCCAGTGGAAGGTCAAAACACTAAATGGGAAAGGACATGAAGTGAAAGATGCATTTGCTTTTACTTTTCACTGACTTTATCTATTGTTAACTTTGAGCTGTGAGTCAAAAAACCTTTTTTGGGTGCCTATACAAACCAAAAGAGTGAATATTTTTCATACTTAATTATTATATAAAACACTGGATAAAAAGAAAACCCCACCAGTTCAAGCACTCATAGATATTGTAAAGACTGTATATTAAGTATTCACTGTATATAATTCAATAGCATATACTACATGGGACACGACACGCTCTGATCTGCTATCAGGAAATTAAAACATATTGTCCCAAGTGGATAATGCTTGAATCAAAATAACAGACACGGTTCACAGATCTTTTTTGCTTATGTTTCTGTGTAGTATATACTACAGCAGTTATGTGCCTTGTGCTCGGAGGACGTCAGCGAAGTGAACACTGTTCTCATCATGCCGTCTCGAGGACTATTTAGCGTCATCCAGCTGGCTTTAGCGCATAATTGTTAATTATTTATCTTCATCTTATTCCGCTTAATCCGGGGTCGGGTCGCAGGGGCAGCAACCTAAACAGTGTGGTCCAGACGTCCCTCTCCCCACTTGTATGCGTGATCTTGTTCTTTCGGTCACTACCCAAAGCTCGTGACCATAGGTAGGAACGTAAATCGACTGGTAAATCGAAAGCTTAGCCTTCCGGCTCAGCTCCCTCTTCACCACGACGAACCGGTACAAGCTCCGCTTTACAACATAGGCTGCACCAATCCGCCTGTCAATCTCCCGCTCCATCCCTCCCTTACTAGTGAACAAGACCCCGAGATACTTGAACTCCTCCACTTGGGGCAGGACCTCATTCCAGACCCAGAGGGTGCTTTTCCGGCTGAGAACCATGGCCTCAGACTTGGAGATGCTGATCCTCATTTCATTAACATCAAATGTTAATTATTCATTTTAAAATAAAACCCTGTTTATACACTCATGTGTTTGTTGTTTACTGACCCAAATAATTCAGTTCAACACAACATATTTTAGCATTTCTACTGTCAACATTCTGCCTACTGAAATGCTCTATGAAGGTTTTATGGTAAAATTCTGTTTTATGTAGGCCTTCTAGGATTTTCTTGTTAATGTTGGCACTTCTGTAAATAATACACATTCCTGCTGCAATTTCTTATCAGACTGCCTCTCAGCATGAAGTTGTTTTTGAAATATTTCATCATGGCTGTCATTCCTGCAGCTCTGAGGAATTGGTTTATCTCTTTGTGATAAAGACAATCATTTGAGTTATAATGCAATATAAATATACTTTACATTTCACATAGGCTTTGTGTAAGGAAGAAATGAGTGCCTATTCATTTAATAAATAGGTTATATATAGTTCATTTTAAACTGATGATTAACATTTTTCAATACCTCCCTTTATATTCTAAAATTAATTTTATAAGCATGGATAATTGTACTGTAGTAATTAGTTATTCGTATTTAAACCATGTTAAAACTAGCAACAATAGAGCGGACAGTAACTGTTTGTTTTCATTGGCTGCCATGTTTAGACAATCATAAGACACTACCTGGCCAAAAATAATGCTGTGCATTATAACATTGTGCTGGACAATGTCAGAATATGGAGTTGAGGCAGGCGCAAATGCAGAAAACCATTTGGATTGGTAAAAATAGATCAGATTCAGATCTACAAAACTAGCACCTGATACTCCCATCACTAATGTAGTAAATATGGGTGCTTTTATAAAATTATATATATACATTTTATACATATATAAAACATGGATGCCAGTCCTTCTCTAAAAACTTTAAGGTGAGAGATGCTAACCATAATATAAAAATATTATATATGTCATGATGTAGAGTTTTTGAGGCATACGCACATGCCGAAAGCAAAACATAACTTTAATAAATAACTTAAAAACCAAACAGAATAAATAAACCAAAGATAAACAAAGCAAAACTAAAGTATTGTGTGGAACTGTTGCTGCAGTTGGTCAGGTTGAGGCTCAGCAACATTATATAATGAAGTCAGCTGATGACCTGAATTTACTGAAAGACCAAATTATTAGATCAGTGGACTTTTTCTTCCCTGATGGCACAGATGTATAATCGGGGCTCAAATGGTGAAAGAGCGGTTCAGGAAGCATAAGGAGTAATTTTCACACATGAACTGGCAGCACAGAGTCCTGACCTTAGCCCTTTTAAAAGTCTTTGGGATGTGCTGGAGAAGACTCTTTTCTTAATCAATTCAAGATGTTGGTAAAAATAAATAAATAAATAAATAAAGCCAAATCTGGATGCAAATAAATGTTGCGATGTTGCTTAAGTTGTTTAAATGTCAAGACACTGCCATGGCGACTACATGGTGTAATCAAGGCTAAAGGCCATCTAAGAAAATATTACATTTCAGGACTTTTTTGGCTGGGCGGGGTAGATTCTGCTGCCAAACAGAAGAAGTCTTGCTGTGTATAAAAAGAAATACAAGCAACAGAATGAATGACTGAAAGAGTATTTTAGAGCGGATGTTTTTAATACTAATGCTGTGGAAAGCTTTTATGCTTCTTTGTTGTGCTCCATGGTTTAATTCTTGACATTTTGCAATTCTTTAACATGGAGCAGAAGTTCTACATAGAGTTTAATGTTTTAAACAGTTTTATTACACTAACAGCCATGTATAGGATTTTAGTTATATCTTTACAGCAATTTTTATATTTTGCAATGGATTTGCTTAAAATTAAGCAGAAGTACTGAAAACATACTTCAACTCCATTACTCTTATTGCTTCTAATGTTATGAAGTGAATGTTCAAGGTTTTATTGTTTTTAATCCCCAAAATGCCACTGTATGAATATTTTATTTTAAAATCAAAACCTTCAGATATTTAGTCAAGGCTTTTAGCTCTAGAGTGAAAGTTTTACAATAAGCCCCTTACAGACAAATTCTTACCAGAAAATACCGTACTTGGGTCTGTAGATGTCATTGTTCAAGATGTTGAATTAACCGATTTTCTTTAATTTCAAATAAGGTTTCAAAACATAATTTAAATTGAATTCTGACAGGAATTTATTCTACAGTGTTTTTTTGTTGTTGTTTTTTTCCCACAAGCTTATATATATTCTCTTTCATTCTGCTGTCTTGATTTTATACTGTATTTTGATATTTTGCATATTCTGTTAATGTTTGGTAAGTAAGGAGAAGGAATTATAGGTGTCCCACCTGCGTTTCCTCACCATACTGTCTGTTTTACGCATGTCAAAGCAAAACAAACTGAGATTTTGTTAGGCGGCGAAGACAGGCAAAAATCACCAAACCCAGAAAACACCCCAGAGCAAAAACTGAGCATATGGGGTGTGCTTGTGAGTGTGTTTGATGAAATGAATCCAGGTGTGTGCAATCTTGTGACTGAGAATGTGACAGTAAATAAGGTGGTTGGGTGTTGTAGACACATTATTTTAGCCTGCAGTGGGTTCTGGGAGATGAAAGAGTAAGATGTGACATGACAGACACGTCTACCATTTGAGTTATTTTTAAAGCTACGCCCAGGTTTTCACAGAAACTTAAATTTTCTGAAAGATGTTTGTGATTATTTCAGCGTGAACGTCAAGAATGTCTTGTTCTGACTCTGGTGTTGCTCCTAAACACGCCTTCAATTAGGCAACTATTTAAGCACCCTTGAGATGTGTCCTCCAAGCGAAGCTTAAACATCAGTGGACCAAATCCAATGAAGTTAAAGGAGACAATGTTGAAAAATAATGCAAAAACAATCTTACTCGCTGTGACATTTTCTGGGTGAGGCTGAGCACTTTTGGAAATCAGTCAAATGTAAATGGCATTCACACTTCTGTGCCAAGTGTAAAGTCAAGTGAACACTTTCAGGAGATTTTGTGGCTCGATGTTCCATGTGTCAGTACTTTCTACCACCATCATCAAAACACCAACTGAAGTGATGTATTTTTTGAAGGAATGGAGGAGTGTTTTGGATATTGGCTACATTCTGTATGCCAAGGTTGCTGAGGAATCACTTTTCATCTCCAACACTAGTAGAAATGTTTGCTTACACAGGTTTTAAGGCCATCACTCTTCGTTACAGATGAGTTGTACAGCTTCACATCCTTTATAGATACTGAAAATGGATAGAAAACACTTCCACTGGATATATTCACATGAGCTTTGTAGTATTGTCTAATTTCCTGAAGTGATGCAAACCCATTGTTCCATGCATCTGCTCAGTGGCCTGTTTCCTTTCTATGAGTACTAGATAAATGTATATCGTTTTTTTCTTATTTTTTTCTGACCATATTTTTACCCCCATGGTTATTAATAGAACAATTTTCTCTGATATGATAACAGCTCTATCATAAAATATTAAAAAATTATTTAAAAAATATTACCCACCAGCTCTGGTAATGTGTTTTCCATCCATCCATTATCTGTATCACTTATCCATCAGTATTGAGAGGGAAGTTGGACCCAATCCCAGCTGACTTTGGGGAAGAGGCGGGTTACACCATGAAAAAGTCACTAATTTATCACATGGCTAATACAGACATAAACAAGCATTCACACATACATTCTACATATGGGGCAATTTAGAGTAACCAGTTGCTCTGATTCTGCATGTCTTTGGACTGTTGGAGGAAACCAGAGAAGCGAGAGGAAACCCAGGCATGAGGAGAACATGCAGAAATGCCCCAGTTGACCATGAGGTTCAAACACACAACCTTCTAGCTGTGAGACAACAGTCCTAACACTACACCACTTAACAGTTCTAGAAAAATAGTATAAATTTAATAGCTCATGAGGTTGAGCATTTATTTATGGGCTGTTAAATATTAATGTATTTGGCATCTGCAATGTGTTTTTGTTTGTGTTTTTTTTTCCGGGATCATAAAGTTTCACACATTTATTCTGTTTATTTTGTGTTTCAAAACGAGTAGAGTGATACATTACCAATACACCTGAGAGATGTCTGCCTGTATCTGTCAGTCACACTTCATTAAAACTGACCATACAGTCAAGTGCTATCAGTGGAATTACAAGTAGTCAATTTGTGCTTCCTAACAAGGTTTTTGCCAGCATTGTGTGAGTAATAGCCTCCTTACAGGACCACATTACAGACTGATGCTGCAGCACTCAGTATACACTTGATATATGTATGTTGTGTTATTCCAATCATTATTATTATTAGTAGTAGGAGTATTATTATTATTATTATTATTATTATTACTATTCTTATTATTATAATTATTATTAATATTATTCTTATTATTATTCTTATTATTATTATTATTATTCCAACAGTATTGCTCTCATGTGTTCCATTTCCAGCATATTGGAATGTCCAGTTCTGTTGGAAAACTTAATAGACACCAAGAACAAACATAAGGGCAACTTAATGCATCCTGCCATTTCAGCCTTTCCTGCAGGATGTGTGTATGTTGGGGGTGGGGGTGCGCAAGAGATGGAGATAAATGGCCTGGCTTGAGGCTGAGGGTCAAAGGAGTTTTTTTTTTTCTTAGAGCGGAATAAATGATGCAAATGCAGGAAATGTGTGAGGGAGTGCATTTTCACAAACTCCAGTACTCTCCTACATCCACTGTACTTATTCTCTTTTTTGGAGGAGAGGAACATGCAAAGATACATCACTGACTGTTTTTCCCATATTCCATTTGGAAGCATTTATGTCAAACCAGCAAGTTACAATTAACATAAAGCCTACACATGCACACACTCACACATACACTCATACGTAGAAAAAGTAATAGCGTACTATGTGTGAGGGCGAATGGTTGTTGGCCCTGCGATGGTCTGGCGACTCCTGCATTCATCTGGAGTTGATTGAGATGGGCTCCAGCCTCCACGCAACCCTAATAAAGGATAAAGCAGTTTAGAAAATGAAATGAACAACTGACAACTATGGTTAAAAATAAAAGTCTCCAAAATATCTAGTGTGTGGACCGCTCTTCTGTTGAACAACATGGCAACCCCCATCCTGGGGCCCTGGCTGATGTATCAGAGGGAGCCACAGAGCTGCCAAGAGCTTACAGCACAACAAGTCACAATTACAGTGAGGTTTGCAGTGTTCTAAAAAAACAACAACCTTGCAACTGCGATATTTTTTACATGTTCTGCCATGATGAATCTTTAGCATTATTCACATCACATCACAAATCCTTGGTGTGAATTGGCCTATACATCACAGTGGTTTACCAAAGCTACCCATTTTTTTTTGTTTTTTACTAAGGAGCGTGGGGGGTCGTGGGATCAAAACATCATGAACTTGAGGGAACTTGGTGGAACCGTGATGATTGTGACAAAATTTTTGACTGTTAAAAATTTGACACGATTATTACGATTTATTACGATTTGACGCCAATTGTGATAGAACGTGGGAATCGTATTAGAGTGTAGTAGAGCTTAACAGACCTTAACAGAGCATAACTGACCTTGATGTGCCATCGTAGAAGATCTTGATCAACTTGAAAACACAACTCCTTCAAGTTTCATCTCTTGAATGCATATTCCTCTTTGCTGTGACCCCTGTCTCCTTTTTTATACCCCACTCGAGCTCCAAGCATGGCAATCTTGCTCAAATCGTGGTAAATCATAGGAGATCTAAACACAACTTGGTGAATGTGAGAGATCTAAACAGAACCAAACAAAAAGTGACAGAACGTGAGAGCATTTTGTGGTGATTGTAAGAGAACTTGTGAGAACTTGCGGGAACGTGATGAAAATCGTGGCAGATCTTGACCAAAATCATGTTGGCTTTGTAACAAAACATTAGAGATTGTAACTGAGAGCATAGAAAAGTATATGAAAGCTTAGAAAAATAAAGAAATTATGGAGCTCCATGCTTTTTTGTATCCTGGAGATCATGGACATTGTGGCCCCAGTGTAAACCCAGCATGAAGACCTTTGACCTGGTGGAAAACTTTCTGCTACAAAATGCTTACACTGGAGACTCCTTTCTTAACTGATATATAAATACAGGGGTATAAATAAAGTGATGAGCATGTATTACAAGCTAGAAATGAGAAGTGGTCTGAGAGCTCAGTGGGCGTATTTGGTGGAAACTGGAGAAGTGGGTGTGGCTAAAGATGGGAGATCCTGGAGGTGGGAATTGGAGTTTCCAGAGGAGGGATGATGATGATGTTCTTAAACAATGAAAAGGTTAAAAATAGTTAAGTATCCCCATAGATAATGGAGTGCAATGATATTTTTTATAAAACTGGCTCTGCTAAATAGAAAAAATATAATTATAAACATGTAAATAATGTGTTTAATGTGTTCGATGCAGAGGAACACTGTGGAAGTGTAGGAGGACAAGAAACTAGACTGTGTGTGTGTGTGTGTGTGTGTGTGTGTGTGTGTGTGTGTGTGTGTGTGTGTGTGTGCGTGTGTGTGTGCGCGCAGACTGCTATTAAGCCACAAAGTCCCTCAGTCTCCTACTCAGTCTTCCACAGAGACACAAAATTCAATAATCAATACTTCTCACTTCATTCTCATTTCCTTTTTGAATCTCCCTTTTTTCTTCTCTTTTGTTCTATTTTTGTCTTTTTATTCTTTCTCCATCATAACTGCACTTTATTCTTGTCTAACATTTTTTTTTTAGTTCTTGTCTTCTTTCTTTATTTCTTTTTTTCTTTCTTCTTTAAGGTTATTTAATTTTCATTCATGTCCTGTTTTTCCCTTTATTTATTTATTTATTTATTTATTTTTATCATATTCTTCTTTTCCTTGTTTTTTCCTGTCTTTCTGATTCATTGTTTCTGTCAAGTTTTTCTCTCTCATGGTGTATTTTCTTCCTTTCCTTTCTTTCTGCATCTCTTTCCTGTCTTTGCTTATGTTTTATCCTTTTATCCTATGTTTCTTCTTTCTTCTTTTTCGCCATCATTCCTGCTGTTTATTCCATTTTATTTCTAACCTTTATTTTACCCACCCATTTCACATCACTTGAGAAAATTCCGCCTCTCATCACTCATTTCGGCACCGTTCATTGACTTCACACGGTCACTTGTTGCTCATGGCTTCCTGTGCGGATGCAGCTTTACACTGACCTTTCATTCTTACCAGCTCATAATGATCACTTTAGAGGTAGAGCATCAGAATATCACTTCATAACTTTTTAGTATGCTGTCACAGGAAAAAAGAATACAGAAACATGGAAATTGAGATATTGTGACATAATCCCAGTTTCCTGAAAGAATTTATATTCAAGAAGCTATAAACTTGTTTCAGTTTTAAAAGTCTATAAATCCACATTTCCATCCATCAGTGTGTTTCCAGCTGCTGTTGTGACTTTACAATTAAGCCACTTCTCTTTCAAGTCACCACATCTGTAGACATTCATCAGCATCCTGTACAGAAATAGATCTGACATCTCACAATAGATTGGTCCCAGCCACAGGAGGCCACGTCCCAGAGTGTGTAATTGGACAGGAAGGGGTGCATCGTGGGAGCTCGTTGTAACTGTGACCCTGACTCTAACCCCTCTACCCTGTCACTGTAGTGCGTGACCTGGCAACATGGGAAAATGAAGCTAAGTTTCGAACTTTGAGTTGAACGACTGCTTCTGTCGGAAGTGTAGGAACAGCAGCGTACAGTTGCTCATTAACAATAAATAAGACTTCATGAATTTCTAAGTATGTTTTTCTCTGTAAATATAACACCTCTGGGGAAACAACTGTCGGTCCAGGAGTAAAAAAAATCTATATTAACTTAATAATGCATTCTTCTTTTTATTCGTTATGCACCCTTTAGAATTCCCATGTGTGATAAACATTTCCGGACTTGTCTTTGACTTCTGCGTTTCATCATCTCCATCGCTCCTTCCTCCTACATCATTTATTAAAATGTAGCACATACAATGACATCTGTGATTTACACAAACCTCCAGACATGCAACCAGCTCTTTCTAGAGTAATCTGTATTCATGACAAGCTTGGATTAGATTGCTTAATAAATGAATAACTAATGCTGTTTAATTTAAAAATGCATCAGTATGTTGGTACTTCTTTTACTTTGTCCTTTATTTTTGGAAACTTTATACCATACCTTAAGGTCTTTAGACTAATATATCTGTTGTGCTTTTTCTTTCTGCAAACAAAACATGTGTTTTGTAAATGTGTAGTGTTTCTTTAAAGTGTCCTCTTACTGCTGAAGCACCGAGTCTGTGCCAAATGTGGACCAAGAATTTAAAGTATTTCTTTCATTCTTTCATTCTTTTTGTTATTATTTTTCTGCTTTGTACTGCTTTTTACTTTTCTTTGTCTTTCTGTCTTTGTTTTTTCTTTTTTCATTCTCTTTTTTATTTTTCCTCTTCCGTTTTTGCTTCCTTTCATATTATTTATTTTTTCTTCCTGTTTTTCTTTCTTTAATTCTTGTTCTTTATTTTTCTTTTTTTTCTTTCTTTTTTGCTCATCTTATTTACTTTCTTACTTGCATTCTTCCTATTCCGTTCTTTTTTCATCTGGTATCTTTCATTGTTTTAATGCTGTCTTACTTCTTTCTTCACTCTGTCATGTCTGCTCTTTTCTTCTTTTCATTCCCAGTACTTTTTGTTTGTTTGTCTTACTATTTTTTTGTTGTTTTTTCCTCTTTTCCTTTTCTTACAAAACACCACTTTTAATCATGATTTATTAGAAAAATAATTAACCAGTGTGCGCACACATGAATTTTGGTGTAATTGTTGATTTAGTGAAGCTTGTAATGAGGAGATGTTTATTTAGCTTTTTGGGGAAACATCTCTAGTTTTAGCATTAAAAGTAGCTTAAAAAAAGAGTGGTATAAGACAAATGAACACTTCTGGATTTGCTGTTGTAGGATGTGCTGTTATGTGCTATTATTAACTTTTTATTTCCTGCTTACCTCATAGTTTGTATGTAATACAGTACCTAGTTGATGCTTGTTGGCATTACAATAGTTTCCCTTGTACATTTTATCACTGCTAATTCTGCCATCCTCTTTACATCTCAGCTTTTATCTCTGGTTGTATGTAGCTTACTTGTCATTAACAGCAAATTCTCCTCTTTCAAATATTGGCACACTTTCAGCTACAGAGCAATTTGCAGTCTTGCATTATCACTGCTATCCATCACAGCTATTTGTGAGGAATTTGAGATGATGCTCTGATTTCATTAGCTCAACTTTTTTTCCTTTTTTTCATCTGAAGACAGACTATTGTTAAAGTGATATTTCTCCTACTAACTGTTTTCAAGTTGTGCTTAAATATGCTGTTATTATTGGCATTTATTCCTTTTAGCAATTCCTTATAGACCAGGTTTGTTCCACAAAAAAAGACTTCTGGATGCATTGTTAAATGTACAGTTAAACAAATAAACAAGCACAGCTCTACAAACACTTTACCAAAAATTGGCAGCAGAGTGAAGTTCACTTCAGGTTTTGCAGCTGGATTTTGGCCCTCTTTGTGTAGAGAGGTCACTGTTGAGGAGCCAACAAACTTTCAGACTGCTTAATACATCAGGTCTGCTTAATACATCAGTTTGCAAACCTTGTCCAAAATTATAATGTGTTCCAGAAAATAAGTGTTGCACTCACCACTCTTTATGAGTTTTAAATCATTTTGATACTAAATACTAATTCCTGCAACCAGGTAGAACTTTGAAATTCTGCTCCAACCCATTTAATATAATTAATTAATTCAGTGCTCCATATTTGAAGAAAGGGATTTTATGTAGGGGAAAAAAGGAAAGATTTCTTTCATGATTATCATGTTAAATATTCCAAAATTGTCTCAAAAATGTATTATCTAAAAAATAATAACAAATGGGTATATTGGTCATCCTTACAGCATAACTTGTGCGTATGTAATACATTTAAGCGATACAGCGGCTTATTTTAACATAAATGACCATAAAAAGCACAAAACTGGTAATTTTATCTCATGGATTACTAGCGGGGGATGAACTGCAGGTTAGCATTCGTTTTTCCCCAGAAGTGACGTTAACACGTTGGGTGGGGTTAACATCTCTTGTGGAGACAGTGAAACTTACATTCTATTAATTCTGAGGATGGGAATGCTGCCACGGATGTGCGTGACAGTAGATCCAAAATGGCTTTTGCAGCCAACGTTTTGCCAACTTAGCTTTCCTGTCACCAGTTGGTTTAGGAACAAAAAGAAATGTTTTCCGCAATTTCAGCACTTGTTATTTGTGCAGCTTGGCACTGGCCGGTAATGTGTTATGCCACATGGGTCAGTGACACAGTCCAGCCAATCTAATGAGTTCTTGTCACTACCAGGCTGGAACAGCCAATCAGAAAGGCAACATGTCTCTAAACATGCCTAGAGTCGTAACACCTGTGCACACTTTGAAAACGGGCACGGACTGATGTTGAAGAAACCATTGATGTAATACGTGATCGTTTTAAATAGCTAGTAACACTAATTCACCACAGGTACCCTTTAAGAGGCATACACTCAGGAAGTGATGAGCAACAAGTGAATCACTTAGCCAAGCACTTGTAACCAGCTCTGGTTGCATAGCTAGCACTCTCGCAAGTTTCCCGCTCCATGTTTCTGAGTGAAACAGTGAAAAGTGAACAGCTAGTTCCCTACTTCAAGTGTAGATCTGTGAGCAGTGTTATCTAGATTGCTAATAAATAGTTCATACTATCATTATCTTATATAATTTCAGCTTATATTAGCTCATATTATCATAATACCCAGCTTATTACTATCATCGTTATTTATCATCATTATTATCACACAGCAAGTATAGAATGGAGACTCTTGTGCATCATGAACCAGGAAGAGTTAATCGTAATGTATATAAATATGTGCTCACAGGAATTGCCAAATTATTCAGAAATGTGGACCCAAGTTTCTGGTTGTTGTAAAAATTTCTGTGTGCAGTATATTTTGACACAGCAATGAGCTGCTCTTCAATGTTGATGTAGGTGAAATCATTAAACCCATGTTTGTTGTTCCCTATGGAAAATGTTTTGGAAACTCATTGTTTGGTCGCATCTCTCAATCAATGGCATCTCTAAGCTCTGATTGGTGTCATGTGAAATCGTGTCATGTGAATGTTCAGCTCGGTTTAATGCCCACTTTGCATCTACTGAGAAAATTGCGCCTTTCATCGCTCATTTCACTGGCATTCATTAACTGTACAAGGTCCACTGTTACACATTGCTTCCTGTGTGTGTTACTGTGATTGTTTTGCAACACGTTCAGCAATTGGCAACAGCTATTTTTCATCCATTAAAGAACAACCTCGCTTTCATTTATAGTTACATTTGATTCTTTCGAATATCCTGTTGTTGATTACATTCTTACACCTATAAACAGACATTTTCTCTTTTTTATCTCTCTATGTGAAACTTTCTAGCTTACATTGATTAAGTATCGCTTTCAAGGCCTTGCACCAAGTTACATTAGTAAACTAAGCTCAGTGAAAGATCTCATATACACTACTACTACTGAAAAAGTTTTTCTGCCTACCCGAGTCTGAGCACTTATGTATGAGCTTCTATTTTTTGTTTGTTTGTTTGAGTTTCTATATTAATAATAAATCTGGGATATGCATAGATGGGTTGTTAGTTCCCAGCATCATATCATAGCCAGCATTGACAGCTCCAGCAATTTGTGAGAACAGACCAGACTTACTAGCCAGACGTGAGCCTTGGGCACCTATGACACTCCTGCAAGTTCACTGTTTGTCCTTCCTTGTACTATCTTTGGTAGGTACTTGCCGCTGCATACCAGGAACACCACTCAAGATTGATGGAACCAGTCATTTAGCCATTCCAATGTCAAATTGTCAAAGTCACTCCTTACACTTGCTCATTTTTCCTGCTTCCTACACATCAACGTCGACAAATAACTGTTCACATTCTGCCTAATATATCACAATTCTTGGTGGGTGTATCACTGTAATGAGATAATCAACATTATTCACTTCACATATAAGTGGTCAGAATGTTTTTAATGTTATGGCTGATTGGTGTTTATCCCTGGAAATGCATCACTCTGTCAGACTCTGCATGCCACCTTGGGGTTTTCATGGAAAGCCAACCATCCTTCTACTCTCACATTGTTAACCTGACTCAGTTCTGGCAGGTCTGCCCATGCATGCCTTCTGCCCCTGTCTCTAATCCAGAATGCATTTGTTTTCCAGACATGTTTTAAATTTTTACAAAAACAAAACCAGTCCAGCGTTCATCATGGCGCTAATCACACCTGACTTTTCACCATACTCCATCTGAATCTCTAGCACAGCTTAACCAGACCCAGTAAAAGGGTCTGCATTAAGACACTTCTCAGTTCTGGCTCCCAGGTAATACACTAAAGTTCCCCCAGCTGTTTAAACAGTTGAGTCGCTGGTGGGTTTCAAATGAAGGGGGAATTTGTGCAAGTTCCTGGTTATGTGACGGACTTTTCAGAGGACTGTTTTATCAGCAGGATGCTGATCAATGCGGAAATTCACTACCTCAAATAAAAAATGCATCATTAGAATTGCTTTATCAATAAGACTCAGTAATATTTCATCAAGTAGAATAATATAAAAAATTAATTATAAGCCATTCAGGCATGACATTATTCCAGGTCTTACCATCGTGAGATCCAATTAAAAGCAATTTTTTTCAGCAGAAGTGCTTTCATTTGGATTTGAACTGTTTGTTGGTGTTTTCCAGGTCAGGAGTGTTTACGTGACCATCTAACTTTCCGCTTCTGCCAGAAACTTCAATGGCTCGGTCAATGTCACCAACCTACAGTTCGTTCGAAGTGCTGCAAAACCTGTGAGCAAGGAGGCCGCGGTAATGAGCGAGCCACTCGCCGCTGAGACAGGAGGAGAATCTGGGGGAACTTTTTTTAAACCAGAGAAACTCTGTCATTTTTTTTAACCACACACACACACACACACACACACACACACACACACACACACACACATACCCCAAATCTAGGACAAGCCTTAATAAAAGCTTTGTTTTCATTGACCTGCAGGATCCTGCTGAGATATCAAAGCTTTATCCTTTATTCTGTAGCAGGAAACCAAGACATCCACTCTTGTCTGAGTTTGTAGCATTGATGAAGAACCTCAGAAGAATAGCATGACATTGGTAAAATTATAACAGATTCAGTAGCATTGATACACTAATTCTAGATATTAAAATTCATTATATGGGGCTGAAAACCTTTGCAGACAGCAGGCATGGAGGATTTCACATACCACCATGGTACTGGTACTGGTATTGGTACTGGTACTGGTACTGGTATTGGTACTGGTATTGGTATTGTATTGTGTATGATATGGTGAAGGTAAGGAAGCTAACTGCCAAATTTACAATTCTTCATAATCTATACTATAGCGATAATTCATTATTTCCTTCTTCACTCCTTTTGGACTAATTAAACTTTTTTTTTTTTAGTTGAATACACGTAACCTAAGCAACAGCAAGTAATTTTTTCAATTCTTCAATTTTTACTCATAAATTTACAATAAGAACTGAATTTCTGTCTAGTGTTCTAGATAAGCATGTAGTTCTGTTTATTAAATGATTATATCATTATATAATATAGAATTATATATATTATGTATTATATAATTATATAAATCTTATTAGATGAGCTACAAGCTCTAACAATGCTTTCTACTGATTGCAGCTATTACCTACTCAGTGTATAATCTTAAAGGAAGTGTACAAAAAGAAAAGTGCTTAAACCTGGTGCTATGGGTTGCTTTACAGCCCACACTCAAGTCAGGGGTCTGTAGGCCGGCGTCTTCATCTACTTGAAAAAGAATTTGGTATAAATGTGTGTTAAGAAGCATTTAGCTTCACATTGGTACTAAATATCAATTGGAACAATTCTGCCTGTATGATTTTACTCCATTGCATTGTTTTGCGAAATTAGTTTTAAATATTAAAGAATCATTTGTGTGTTTTTGATCTTGAAATAACATTTGTTAAATTTGTAATCCTCAGGTGAATCCTACTTTTTTACTTCACAGTATTATTTATGTAATATAGGGTGTGCATCAGTTAGATAGTAATGCTTGACATGATCTTACCACATACATACATTCATTCACTGAACTGCTTAGTCCTACTAGGGTCACAGGAAGGCTGGAGCCTATTGCAGCCGACTCTGGGCAAAGGCAGGGTACACCCTGAACAGCTTGCCAGTCCATCACAGGGCCAACACACACACACACACACAGACAAAGCCACTTACACCTAGGGGCAATTTAGAAATGCCAATTAGCCTAATGTGAATGTCTTTGGACTGTCGGAGGAAACCAGAGTACCCAGAGGAAATCCACACAAGCACAGGAGAGCATGCAAACTTCACACAGAAACGCCCTCTCCGAGCCCAGGACTCAAGCCCTCAAACCACTCAAACAGGAATCGAACCAGCGACCCTTCGGTCCCAAACCAGCTTCTCTAACCATTAGGCTGTGGCTGCCCCCTATTTGAGTTAGTTTTAAATAACTCATTAAAACTAACTCAAATAGAATAATAAAAATGGCTGCTTTCAATGCAGTATCCTTGAATACTTCTTAGTTCTTCAAAACATTGGTGCTACTTTTAGTCCTAGGGGCTTTGTGAATTACTCTTTGTCAAAGGAATTAGGAGTCTCAAAGTTAGTACTGACATACCAAATAATTTTAGGAGTTTGCCCTAAATTGGGTCTTAACGTTAAGGGCTCCTTTCAATCTTAAGATACTTTGTGAATACCGGCAAGGATCTTTAAGGCAAGACAATACAGGTAAAATTGACAATTTTGGTCTTTCCATTCTTTGTATTATTTTTTATTTCTAAATAAATTGTGTAAAATGTGTATTTTGTAAACTGTAGTCATAAAAATGTCAAAACAAAAGTAAAATGTTTATTGAACTGTTTTAGTCCACTCACAGCCACAGCATTATTTGACAATCTTAGCAATGTTAACTCCGCCCACTTGTTTTCTGATGTCCATTTCTAATATATTCATATTAGTTTTTGTCTTTTTAAATAAACCTTATAATATCACACTTACTTGTATGGAAGTATGCTAAATCACATTTAATTAAAATACTTTGTTGTTGTTGTTTTATTTGTTTTACCTTTTTTCTGTATTCGGAACCGAAAATCAAAAATTTCTAGACCTGCATTCATAAAGCTTTACTTATTCAGTCCTAATTAGAAACATGTTACATATAAATTTCCCAAAATGTTAATAAATATAGGCTTTAGTGGTGATTTGTATGTAATTTAATACTGAAAATCGCATTAAATCAATTTTCAATCAATATCAATGCATATTGTCTTGATTTAACAATAAACTTAATATCTCAACAGTCTGTTGTGTATGAGTCTCTATCATCATCTAATGAAAAGATTTAAGGTTTGCATAAAGTATGCAATTTAGACATGTTTAATTAGATGAAGCCTCATTAGCCTTTTTTAAATATAAATTAAAATAAATAAAACTTTCAGCAGAAAACTATATCTATTATTTGAAAGAGAAATGATTAATCTTCAGTGGCTTGTTTTATGGTAATTATGATAATTATGTGTATTTGCACCACATTCACACCTCCGTTGCTTATAACATTTAAAGAGGCTAAGAAAAACGGGGGTTTTTTCCTAGTCCCTGATGTTGTTGTCATTTAACATTCATAACGCCTCATGCTTTTTAATGTCAGTCATTACACTTGTTGCATAATTACCACACATTTGGTATGTGTTTTTGTTTTACTCTGCTGGCATTCTGGGACCTGAAAATCTCATAACCTCTAAGAAAAATTACCACACACACATACAAAACTATACATGTATACACCAGAGAATTATCTTAAATATTTTCTGTAGTTGATAATTATGACTGTACTCTGTGATATTTTTATTCTTGAATTGGAATGTGTCGTGTTTCAGTTCACATTTTTAGCGTGACATTTTCATATGATCTCATGACCTTATCAGCTTCAAAAAGCTTTAGCTCCTGCTGCTCTAACACACAGATCCCTTAAGGAGAGACGTCTGGACTTCAGGAAAAAATACTCATGACTTTTCCTTTAGAGTTAGAAGGAAACAAGAGTTTCATCCTCCTGTGTGATGTGTTTTCAGTTTAAATCATTTTTGTTTGCAGGGGGTGTCTGTCTTTGTGTTTGTGACCATGAATGATTTCGAAAACTAATGTATGGATTTTCATGAAATTTTAACCAAATGTGGGTCAGCGAAGAACTGATTAAACGGTGGGCGTGGAGGATCCTGGCGGCGCTATTATGGATGTATTGCAGTCTCTGAATGCTCTTGCCAGGGATCCCGATGAGGAATGCATTACAGTAATCCAGCCTGGAGGAGACAAAGGCATGGACGAGCTTCTCTGCATCTGCCAGGGTGAGTGTTGGAC
>JBCNYH010000017.1:9778627-9789257 GCA_039654325.1 Tandanus tandanus | reverse complement strand
AACAAAAAAAAGGGGAGCGTGGGTGAGCGTGGGCCACCACCCCGCGGGTGGGTGGGGGGGGGGGGGGGGGGGATGGCTTAAACATACACACACACACACACACACACACACATACACAGCATATCCCATCTGTTTAGGGGTACTTTAACAGTCGTGCTGGGTTTATTACCGCGCACTAAGATATTGATCGGCTCCACCATGCCTCGGATTAGTGTGGAATCCAAGTCTCCATCTTCTGTCCTTGTGCCTTTTCTTTCCTTTTCTTTTCCTTCAAGGAATAATGAAATCAAATGACACCGGTTGTTGGCTTATAGTATACTTCTATACACTTATATACCTCAAAAAAAGCAAACACAACCGTTTTTAATCTTCTAATAGGTCATGAAATGTAAACATCACACCGCAGGCTACGATTTTAAGTCTCTTTCCATTATTAACTGTTGCCAAGAATTTTTGTGCACCATGTAGCAGGAGATTCTGTCCAACACCTCCAGCACAAAGCAAACAAGCAGCCTGTCTGCCAAACCGCAGATAATCCAGTCCTCCACTCCAACCATAAACCCCACCTCCCCCACCCGCCTGCCTGCTCCTCTCTCCTTTTGAAACGGGGACATGCTATTCATCCACACGTCTCTCGCCTGCCTGTTCAGCTGCAGCTGATTGTATTGATCCCAACCTAGAATGGAGCCTTCATATCTTTGTCAGGGTGATTACAGACACATCTATTCTTCTGTCACCACGGCTCTTTCTTTAGCCAGCCAGATATGAGCGTGGGGAGGAAAAAAGCAGTCATTTCCCCACGACTGTAGCTGAGTGCCATATCGATCTGGATCGACTAATCGTGGGCGGGTTGCGGGGCCAAGGCTTCTTGTTGACATCGCTAGCATTTGTGAGCATGTATATGTTCAGCAATCCATCTTCCAACTGTGCATGTAGGGACTTGTGTTAATTCTTAGCTTGTTTCAAGCTGTTTATACTGGTTTCAGTTGTAACAGGGTAATATTTTAGTCTTGCATGCCTTGTTGGCATTTTGTGAATAAAATCAGCATTTCTCCAAAGCTTAATAATATGCTTAGCAACAATATCAACATCCGCAGCTTAGCTGGAGCATTTACGATGCGCTACATGTGCGACAAATCTCATTCCTCTGGCTTTGAGGATTTAAAAGCCATACCATTGAGGCAGCTCTTATTAATTATCCCCTCAGTTCTTCCTCATTTTTGGCAGCACTCCTCCTGTTCAGTGTCGTGCAGTCTGGAGCAATCGGGATCCTCTTGAGTCCAGCAGACCCAGCGGCGAAGTTAACGGAGGGTGGTTGGCCTTGTTAGTGTGGGTTAAAGGGCCAGCTGATGTCTGCGTTTCCTTGTGTGGTAATGTGATATTTATATGCTGAAAATATTCCTTCCAGAGGGAGGATGCACACTGAGTTGCCACATTGAAGCCCTGCCAAGCTCAGACAGCCCTATTTCCATCCCCCTGAAACCAACTCCTCTGCTTCTCTATGCGACACATGAAACTGATTTCCCTCCCCCCCACGCCCTCATACACATACATACACAGGACTACTTTCCCTGCTGGGTGTTTTGTGATGGTGGAGAGGTCAGACAGCATGCTACTGTGCAGCACTGTCAGGGTCCTGACTCACTCAGAGTGACAAGTCGAACCAGCCCCATGTCACCAGAGACTTGAAAAAGAAAGGAGACTGTAAGACTGCATGATTAGTTCAAGTAGAGGTGGAACAGGGTGGAAAATGTATGATGGGATAACCCTACACCTCAGTATCACTGCTTTTGGTATGTCATCATCAGCAAGAGTTCAGTTCGTAGAGTTTTGGAAGATGTTTGGGAATTAATGGTGTTTGTGAGTCCGCCTGTCAGTTTGTGTGTGAAAAAAATCCTGACTACACCTGTGCAAGGATTTTCAACAAACTGAGTTTTGACACTTCCCTGCTTGAGTCCCAGGGATGATTTGATTTTGGAATGTCTGGGTCAAAGACTAAGGTCAAAGCAAGGTCACAAAGTTTTAAAGATAGAGTTCTTATAACTTCACAATGAGTGCCAATAGATATGACTTTACAATGGAACAATATTAGGAAACCATATATGGACTTTCAAATGAAACAATTGCCTGCGACCTTGAAAGCTTGAACCCTAGCCATCTTGAAAATCCTTCAAAGAGAAAGTTTTTTTTTTCCTCTAATTTGGTCATTACCACGTACTATACAACATATTGAAGACAAGCACTCGGATATTAAAATCCAATACTCATATCTATTAATATATATCATATAATACCTCTAGTTTGGTCAGGGGACATTTCTAGAGCAGTTATTCGAATGGATGTTTTATCTCAAAATGATTAAAATGCTATCTCCGTTTGACTTTCACATAGAATGGTTCACACAGGTATGCTAATTCATTTCAAGGGAAAAGCTACACATGGAAATAGTGTTATGGCTGTACAAGTATAGAAGGGGGAGGAGAAGGGGGAGGTCATGGTGGTGTTATGCAGCCCAATACGAAGCAAAGTTACTATTACCAGCTCATAGTTGATTAATTATCCGTAACATCATGTTTCAGAGTGTTTGAACCTTTTACACCACAGAAATAAGGGCTGATGTACGAAGGAATTAAAGGATAATATAGGGCAAAGCTGGTCATCATTGTAAAATGAACCCTGACAGGGAGATCAGGACATATTTTATTCTCCAATAATTATGACCAGCTTGCTGTATATTATCCCACTTATTGCATGGCTACATATGAATATTGATTTTAAAATAATTTAAATGTTTCCAATAATGATGCAGTCCATTACACACTGTTACACATCTGAATGCTGTAACTGACCAATCAGGAGTGAGTATTTAACTATTATAATATATTATATATAGTGTACTTATGTAATTAGTTATTGTAATTATCATTGTTCTAATTAATATTTGTGCATCAAAGGCAAGGTGGATGTTGCTGAATAGTCCTGCTGAATAGCGAGGTTAAAAAAAACAACCTTTTTTTCCTAAAGTTTCAAAAAATGTCATAATTGTGCAGACGCGACCATTGGAACGCTTTAAAAGTGTAGAAATACACCATGAACATCTCGTTTTAGTTTGCTGTTCTTGTGTAGTACTACTTATTTCCCTCAGGCTCAGTGAATAGTCCATGAATATGAGTGTATTCACTTCTGCTTTGGTGAATAATTGTTCAGTATTCTGGGTGCGAAAAAGCATTACTGAGCTTCGTCAACTAATAGCAAACCTGCAGAGTGCATCTGTGTGTTTTATTGGTCACTTCCTGCCACTTTAATAATATCGTCAATACCTTTCTGTTAATGGTAAATGGAGAACTGTAAATATTTTATTGAGGTCATAGGAAGCCATGAACATTTACTCAGTGTTTTGCTTTGCACTTCGTGCCAAGGATACATTTTGTACCTTTAATGGAACACTGGTGTTTTTTCCGACTTAATTTCCGTCCTGTTTCTGTATCATAAGGCTAATTCGACACATTTCACAGTTTAGAAAGCAATAAAAGGCCAGTTGTGCTTATTAGCATTTTTATAAACAAACAACGGAGTACATTAAACACACAAACTTTCTAAGAGAAAGTCCTACAAAAACTGTATTTATGGCATTTTATTCTCTTAAACGGTGGTTAGCACATCTGCCTCACAGCAAGAAAGTCCTGGGTTTGAGTCCCGGGCTCAGCAATTCTGTGTGGATTTGTTCTACCTGTGCTTGTGTGGGTTTTTTCTGGGTACTCCTGTTTTCTCCCAAAGTCCAAAGACATGCACATTAGGCTAATTGGCTGTTCCAAATTGTCCCTAGGTGTGTGTGTGTGTTAGCCCTGCGATGGTCTGGGGAGCTGTTCAGGGTGTACCCTGCCTTCACTCCGTGTCGGCTGAGATAGGCTTCATTAAGTGAAACCTTAACACTATATATACAGTCCATTTAAAAAGTGCTAGTGCTGTCCATGTGCCATGGATTGTTATCTCTGAAATAGTAATCTCATTTCTAAATAGAGTAGCGCAACAGAAAAGTGTGCAGCAGTACCACGTGTTGGAATACTGACCATGGCACAGCCATCTTGAACTGGGGGTCGAAAGAGTAAAAAATGTCTATAGGAGGGATGGAAGTACAATCTGTTCTGTCAGTCATAGTGAGAACAGTAGGTTTTTGTGAGCTCATATATGTGGAAGATGGCGGATATCGCTTTCATCCTGTTCGGGGAAAAAAAACATTGTCGTCAAATGTCATGAAAGAAACATGTTAGCTTTTAACCCCCGCAGCTGGTAGCTGTTGTATGATCAGAGTGGGATTTGACCAGGTGTCCAAATTCAGGAAAAAAGGGATCCATTATTGTAACATAGCAGTGTAGAGCTTAGAGCATGTCCTGTAGTGTAGTGTAGTGTAGTGATGAATGCATGCTACAAAATATTTTTAAGTGAACAGTGTATTAATGGTCTTACAAACAATCTTCAGACTTGAGTGTTTTTTCAGTACAGAAAATTGTGTCTGTATGTAAGTTTGTATGTTTCTTTGTTAGCAGGACTACGCAAAAAGTTACATGCAGATATTCACGAACCATCTCAAGTTTAAAGATTCTTTAACACTGTGAGATAGTGTGCTATTACAACAGGCCCAGCACGGCTGCTGTGTACTTTCTGTAATTTTTTTGTCTTGGCGAAGGTTTGTGCTCCCCTGGTGCTCTTGTACTCTATGGGTTCTCCAAGTTTATTGAAAATTGCTTTTTCCACTTGTCCCACCCAGGCACACAGCTACTATATTATGATTGGGAGATCAATGAAGGGGGCTGTACCTCGTAACCAGTCACTGATAATTGAAGCAGTGAGAAACGTGACTGACAGGTTCTTCTTTAAACATGTCAGTGCTAGTCTGACTTTTCCTTTTTCAGTGTAATGAAGCTAGGTAGCTGCTTAGCTAGCAAACACTGCTAAGGTTGTCACTTTGATTTCAGAAAAGCTTTTTGATTCTTTTACAAACGATGATGTAATGGATAAAACCCAACACACTGATGATCCACACCATAACATTACAAATATTGTGAGCACAGACACGTGAAGTGAAAAATATTATCTTGTTACAGTGGCGCCCGCCAAGTATCGGGATGTATTAAGCATAAAGTGAACAGTCAGTGCTAGAAGTTGACGCGTTGAAAGCAGGAAAAATAAGCGAGTGTAAGGATCTGAGTGACTTTGACAAGGGCCACATAGTGATGAGTAAATAATTAGGTCCGTTCTTCTCCAAAACAGCAGGTCTTGTGCGATGTTCCTGGTAAGCAGTGCTATGTACCAATCAAAGGTGGTCCAAGGAAGGACAACCAGTGAACTGGCAAGAGTTGATGTGATGTGAGCAAAGGCTAGTACACAGACTGCTGAAACTGTTAAAGCTAGCTATGATAGAAAGGAGTTGGAACACAGTGCATTGCAGCTTACTGTGTGTGGAGCTGTCTAGCCACAGACCAGTCAGGTGGTGTTAATGTTATCACTGATCGGTTAATACTTCAATAACACGTACTGGTGCTTCCCCTATTTTAGAAACCACCAGCTGCCACTGATGAACCGAAAGCCGTTTCGTCTTGTGATTATTTCTGCTTTATTATAAATCCATTAGTATTATTGCAAATGTTTATTATTATTATTATTGCTATTATATATTACTACTATATTATTACTGTTATTATTATTAGACATAGTAGTAGTAATAGTATTGTTAATATAATATTTTCCTGTAGTAGAAACATGGATGTTGTAGAAACAAATGTGTATTATTTGGGTCATACGTGTTTGTTGCATGTCTGTTCTGACAGAAATCACATAAAGGTCATGAAAGGTTTTATGTAAATTGTAAGTTGGAAAATTGAATTCATTTTCTCTGATTTGAATTTGAGTTCCAGAAATGTTTTTTTTTTTTTTTTTTTTTCACCACCAGATATTTGTGGAATTGAATGTTCTTTGGAACATTTATTGATTAACGTGCTGAGCTTTGGCGTTTTTTGGGTTTTTTTCACAGTCGTTTTACGTGCTTGTGCTGTCGTGTTCTGTTCCAGCCCCTGGGGTAGACTGATGGTTCTCCAGAATGACTAAATATGCACTCATTCATCACATGCCTGTAAAGTGACTGCATGACATTACAGTGTGAAATATATATTTAGTTCAGAAATGCCAAACATTTTCTTTTAAGATAATCATAGCTGTCAGGACTGATGGCTTTCAGACTCGCTAGTTTCAACATGCAATATAAGCATGTCTTGCTAACACAATAGTGCCTTCTTTCAAGTGCAATCTTACTCATCTGTTATTTCCACTTTCACACACACCATTATTGCACATAACAAAACTACAGGTTGGATTTGAAGCTTCCTTTCTGTGATCCCTGGCCTTCTTTACTTTCCTGTTGATGTATTTAAGGGGAATATTTTATCACATGCTTTATCAGGGTCATCTCGTCTACAACCTAGATTCTTTCTGTGATAAGGACTTTGTTCTGAGAGCATACGGCTGTTTGCTCAGAAAGGAAGTGCTTGTATTTCGTCGAAGTAACAGCTCACACTTTGTTCTCACAGGCGTTTAATAAGTTGAAGGATGATTCATGGCTGTGAATCTCAATATAGGTCACAGTCTACTTAAAAACGAGAGTACTTCTCATGCACGTTTTGGCTTTGAGGTTACAGTGCACGGGTTGTCTCATTTGGATTTAATATACATTTGGTCGAACATGATAAGAAGGGTTTTTTTATGGTCCATCTCTGTTTGTTAGATGCTAATAATTGTAATAATCAACAGACATAATATCTGTCACTGTTGGTTAGATGTTTTTCAGTAGTAGAAATCTGTGTATTATTGTAAGGAATGGGTTTTTGTAAAATGCAGTGCCGCCAGTCACCGCAGGAGGTTATTACACTGATTTCAATTGTGCGTTGGCCATTTTGTGAAATGACAAGGCTGTAATTGGGGTAATTTGAGTACTCTTCATTGGTTTCCACTTGTTTTTCTTGCAGGCAAAAATAATATTTAAAGTTTCCATGGCAGGAAAATTCCACGCTTGTACTATCAGAAAAACAATAAAATCTATTTTTTTGCCACATTTTCCCCCAAATTAGTCATTTGCTTATGATGCTTTAGTCATTTACACTGATGCTTGTGCAACATAAAAGGCAGCTGTACCCATACCGTTTTTGACTCTCGGCCCGATCTTCAGATGTTAGGGCAAACAGATTTTAGGTTCATCATCTATCTTCAAAAACCACAATGTCCTGGTCAGGGTAGCAGTGGACCCAGAGCGTGTCCCGTGAACACGCTTGGTGCTTGTTGGCAGTACAGAGGTCCTGGATTCAGGGCCCAGGCTCAGGCATTCGTGTGTGAAGTTTGCATGTTCTCACCGTGCTTGCATGGGTTTCCTCCAGATACTCCGGTTTTCTCCCACAGTCCAAAGACATGCACATTAGGCTAATTAGCTGTTCCAAATCTCCCCTAGGTGTGGATATGTACGGTTGTGTGTGTTCCCTGCGATGGTCTGGTGAGCTGTTCAGGGTACCGTGCTTTTGCCCAGTGCGGGCTGAGATGGGCGCGAGCCTCCCTAATGGGATTAAGCGATTCGGGAAATGGGTGAGTTAGTAAATGAAAGTGAGACATTTCTGTACTGAATGTTCCAGAAAAAAAAAATAAGTTAAATGTTTTAAGACTTCTTTTAAAGGTCATCCCTGACATGGCTGTAATGCTTATTCCCTTCACACCTATCATATTCTGTTATTCTCTAAATGTTAGCAATGTCTCTACATGTGTTCTACATTACATTAATCTTGGGTTGATGTATTACTTATTATGATCCTTGTGAAATGTCCTTGGGCTTCGGTTCGATATAAATGAATCGTTTTTTATGAGATATGAAACTCTAGAGGAAAAATGTGTCGGATATCTAATTGACCTGCAGGGAAATTCCACCGTTCCCTGCCACCCTGTCATTTCAGCCAGTTTTTGTTTAACCTAATTAACCGAGGCAATGTGCAGTCCAGCAGCTGTTTGGGGAGTCCTGGTGAACTGCTGAAGTGTTGTTCCACCATGGCCCCGTACACTACTCCACAACTCCATCATTAGTGGCAGTCCCAATGGTTCTCCAACTGCTAAGGTGGCTGAGTGTGTCGTCCTCCAAGGCAAGCTGCTTGCTGCAAAAAGCAGCGAGCTGTCAGTCAGAGCTCGGAACAGGCTGTGCGGGTTTCACCTCGTCAACCACGGCATCCATCTTCCTGACAGGTTGAGTAGAGAGTCCTGCTGGGCCAGCGCGTACAACCTCAGTCGTGTTCTTCTGGATCCACACATCCCTCTCAGCCAAGTCCACGCTCTCTGATCAGACAGAGAAGGTTCTGCTTTCATCCATCCCACTATTTCCTGTCTGGAAGGTGAGTCTGCATACAGAGTTTTCAGATATCGAGATGAAGATATCACTATGTACAAGATCCATATGGCTTCGCATACTTCAAGGCATCCTGGTTCTTTTATACTGTCTCGCCAAGAATTTTGTGTGGTAACCCTTGGAATGCAGAGTCTTGCTTTGTATTTGCTTCTCTCCTAGTCTTGTCCTAGTTAATGAGGTGAAGAAGGGTGGGTGGGGGATGTAGATAGAAAGCATCCTGCCCCAGCCACTTGCTCTCCCTCATGTGAGGCTTTGTGGGAGCAACCAGCAGTTCACCGGGGGGCAACAGCTTCCAACAGAGCTGAATGAACACAGATGGGCCGTGTTCCATGGCCGCAATCAAAGCAAACATTCACCCAGGCCCACTGACACGCTCATAAACGTGGCTCTTATTTCGTATTGGGGGTTCGGGTTTAAAAAAAAAAACCCTGAGATTGTGACTCTGAAATCCCCCTTTCACTTTTGAATGCAGTATTTATTGACCAAGGCTATGCTAAAAGGCTAAGGTTATATTTATGTAGCTGATGATAATTATTTAAACATGTATCATGTACGAATCCGAGGCTTCCCTCAAGCCTTTGATATTCAGATGGAGTGAACAGGCTTTGATAATCCCCAGGGAAACACCGCGGGTTTGTGAGTTTTCAGCATGGAGCTCTTCAAAAGGCTGGTGGTTCGCATTGTCGCCGCAACCAACTTTATTTCAAGAACAAGCGGAGATGTTATTTTTGTCAGTAATGTTCGTTTCACTCCGTGTGATCTCATAATCCAGTCGAATAGAAAACCAGTTCGATTTTACACAAAGAGGCTCAGCCAGGCACATCAGCATTCATTGACTGTTAACTCTCATTTTGTACACGGCTGAACACCAGATTAACTTTAACAGCCGGTTTCGAACAGAGGGAATGTCAGGCGTGACGGACAGAACCAGATGGAAGGTGAGAACTTTTCCAGAAGCACAGTAGGTTGTTGTGTCTAAAGTTTGTCTCAGGCCACCTTTGAGGAGGTCTTGTTTGTGGTAAGAGGTGAGGTCATACACTTGCATACACGTATGCAAAATTCCACTGGGCTGGAACTGAGGAAAACATTTGGAGTATTAACCACTAAAATAAATGACCTCATAAAATCATTTTCCCCCTCTTCACTTTTTCTTAGCCACTATTTCTCTCTCTCTCTCTCTCTCTCTCTCTCTCTCTCTCTCTCTCTCTCTCTGAACATTTACAGTAAGGGTACAATTAAGCAGCTTTTCATTCTGAATTCTGATTATGGGCTTCTTTTTGCTTTTCTTTTTTTTCACGGTGACTGTCTTTAATCAATTTTTTTTTTTTTTTTTATAAACCTGTGAGCTTCAGCTGCTCATGGAGGTTTTGCATGGTTGCCTCTGAGCACATGGGAGCTCTTCAGTATGCATTAAACCAAGGTTTTACAGGCAGGCTGACTGACAATTGTGGCAGCCTCTGAGGCTCTAATAGCTGGACATGTATTTCCTCGTGACTGAGGAATAAATTATGTAAACTCACCAGTGCCAGTGTTGGACAGTGTTGTATAATTAATGTGCACTCCAACTTGACACCAGTCCTTTCTGTACATGAAGGAGACGCTTGAAATATTAATTACGGCAGGACTTTTATAACGGCGAAAGGAATGAGCGCGCTAGTTAGCTGCACTATATTAAAATTAATGTTTATTTATTTAATCATGAGCATTTAGCCTTTGTTAAGCGAGCAATGAAATACAACGAGGAGTGCTGTTATAGGCAACATGATCAATGCCACTCAGGCGGATGTGATGCCACTCTTTTATTTTCCCAGTACTCAGTAATGTTTTATTCCTCAAACATGACAGCAGTTTCTGAACGATTTCGGTTTTGTATCTCTGAAAGGATGTCATGTTGTATTTTAAGCAGTTGTTCTTCTGTTTAGTGCTGTTGAACAGCCATAACAGAAATGCAAAGAATTCACAAAGTGTAAATTCTTGTTCTGAAGACTTACTCACTGTTCCAAACCACTGAAACTGGAGACTCCTTCCATCACTGATACATAAACATAATCTTAGAGAAAACGTCACAGTATCAACTGTCATTCTGTATTTCAATTAATTTATTCTTAATTCTATTTTGTTCTACTAATGTGTGTGTGTGTGTGTGTGTGTGTGTGTGTGTGTGTGTGTGTGTGTGTGTGTGTGTGTGTGTGTGTGTGT